>JASANB010002385.1:0-89112 GCA_030248155.1 Sabatieria punctata | reverse complement strand
CTTAACCCTTTGAATCACACCTACTCCATATGGAGTAGGTCCAGAGGCGTTTAGAAGGGTCGGAAAAAATGCGTTAAAGGTCGTGAAATTTTTTATGGGTCGGATTTTGTCGGTATATATTTCAAAATATATGTGCAGATTGTAAGGGTCGGAAAAAAATAAATGTCGGATTTGTATGATTTCAGATGGCCGCGTTCAAATGCGAAGCGGACTGCTTTCGAAGGCGTTCAAATACGAAGCAACAGGTTTCGACGGCGTTCAAATGTGAAGAATCCGCCGACAATCCTGTCTCAACGTGCCCGGTCTTGCCGTGGCCTGTTGAGCATGAATCAGGTTGGTTTAAATTAATCGTTATTGATAGTAGCGTTCATTATTCATTTTGTACGGAAAGCTAAGCTATGGAACTTAGTTTGTAGCTTTGAAATAGCCGTGTTTAGTAAATTTGAGGCTAAATTTGCCTAGTTCATCCTTTAGGATGGCCACTGAAAAGTATACGCATAAATTATATCTCATAAACCTAAGGCCGGCCGTGAGACCAGTAGCCAGGTGATTGCATTGTTTTGTTGATGTGTCTAGGCATACGTAAATGCTGTGTTAGTAGGACGGCCGTCTCTGTTTGTATTGAGTGCTGCTACATGTGTGTAGGACGTGCCAGCCAATCTCTCTCAGTCTGTGCCAAGTTGGCGCGCAAAAGCGTGGGACGGCGTGGCCGAGAACAAAGGCCGCTTTGTGTAGCAAACAAGGATGGGGGGAGGGAAGGAACGGCCGATTGCATGCAGAGCACCAGGGCTACACTACTTTCGCTACAGTTTAGTTTCTCTCTAGTGTGCGCCGGTGTTGGCCGTTTGATAAAGACTGTCGGCTAGATCGAGAAAACACCGCCACTGTGTAGCTGAGCAGCGCGGCAGCAACAAGATCGGACGACAACAAACAAATACAACAATTGTAAACCACTTTTGTGTCGGAATTCGAAAAGAAAAGAAAATCTTTTCAGGTGACATGCGTACGGTTTATATCTGATGGCAGAATTCAAAGATCGTCGAAACACAAAGTTGCACTATTTACAGCAAGAGGACTTAATTAACTGCTCGCAAATGATGCAAGGTATGTACAGTATGGACAAATTTAGAAAAAACGTGCTGCTCTTCTGCCTTCATGATGTAATTGAAGCGTTCAGACGAAGAAATGCCTCAGTCCATAAATAGATGAAACGAGAAAAACGCGTTTGAAGTTTTTAGTCAGCCTCAAATAAAAAGTGCAAAATGCTATGCCTCCAAGAGTATTATGTCAAAAGAGGCCCAGACCAGTGCTACTCTCAACCTGAATTTGGGCATCCACATGTTTCCTGATTTGGATATTTTTTAAAATTTCTGATAGTGGACTTAGGCTGTTTTAAGGTCTGGACCTTAAAACAGCCTAAGTCCATTTTCAGAAATTTTTAAAAAAGAACAGAAACAAAAACACAAATGCAGAAACATGTTTTCATTGCCCAACAAGTGCAGAATCAAGACTCCTCGTCATAATCCGACTCAACTTCCTCCCCTAGCACACGAGCTTCTGACAGCGATTTGTAGAAAGTGCATGAGGTTGGCAAAACAACGTGCTCCAAAAGAGCTGTGACATCTTTCAGCTTCGATCCTTTGATAGGAACAAATCGAGTGTATGCTGGGTGAGCGGATGCAATGGCTGCCATCAGCTGCTGTTTTTTCTTTCCCCTTCTGATTAATTTGATCTCAATGCTGGGCTCCTCATTCATTGCCTTTCGCACCCGCAAACTGGTGCGACTGATCTGCAGACCTCGAGCAGCCGAAATGCCTCGCACTGGCTGAAGAAACGATGCCGTGGCTGACTTGAAATCTTTCACTTGAACCACTGGAGTCCCATCCTGTTGCAGGTCGTCTGTGAGAGGGTGCTGCACATAGACAACCTCGAATGGATTCTTCATTCTGGCGCTTCTGACAAGATCGACCCAAGTGGATGGCTTTGCAACCACTTCATAGCGCTTCTTTTTCTTTTCAATCAAAGCGAAATCCCTATCACAGGGCATGAAACTGTGACCAGGGACTGGATAGTAAACGTTGACCAGAGAGAGCTGACCAGAGTCAACCAGAGATTCCAGAAAACCCCAGAGAAACTTGTTCTTGTTTTGTCCGGCGCAGTTGTCACAGAATATGTGCAACGTTTTCACTCCAGGAGGGGCTTTGTTTCTGATGTACCAGTCAAGGCAAGATATCACCTCATTTGGGCCCTTCAAAGCGAAGTGCTCTGCATACATAAACATGCACACAGAGTCTGTTTTGAGGCAGTGAACCCCAAAGGTCTGCACCCAGAGCTGCCTTTTGTAGTACTCCTGTCCGATGTTGGTCACTGGGAGGGGATGGTTTTTCTCGTAATCAATACTGATAGCCATTTGGTCAGGCTCGGATTTCACCAGCTCAGTAACATCGCGGATCTGCTGATAAAAACACTCGGCCTTTGCCAAATGGAGCTCTTTCTTCTGCTCCATTTCCTTTATCTGTGAATCCTTTGTTGAGCTAAACTTAGCTTGCTTTATCTCAGCTTCCATCAGCTCACATTTATCGCACTTGTCTGTGCGAGGTGACCCAAAGGCAATGTTGATTTTCGTATTGAACACATCCAGGTAGAACTTGTACTTGATCTGCTGTGCAGCATCAGGATCTGTTGCAGCAAACAAATCATACATCTTCTTCACGCTGAGAGTTGGCTCCAAGTAGAGACGACTGTTGTTCTTTTTACAAGAGTAGTGCGACTCTCTTGCAGGGAAACTAGCAATGTGATCGATTACCTTCTGATGGAGATCCTGAGGGAGACCTCGGTTGTCATGCTTCCCATGCATGTCTCTGACAGAGCGATTTCTCTGTACCTTATCACTTCAGTTCTGGCCGTTTGCATAAGCACACATTCTCCAGCGGCAATGAGCATGTCTTCACCTTGAGCACTGAGAATACCAAGCTCTGAAGCAGAACTTCTTTCATCTTGAACTACGCCAGTGACTTCTGATCTACTGCTTGAGAAACGCTTCATACAGAGACTTCGGTGATGGTTTTGGCGCCATCCACAGTAGACACAAGCCATGTTAAACTTGCAATCTTTCAATTTGTGTCCACTTCTCAAGCAGTTGTAGCAACCACCTTTGAGCTGTGCCTTTCGTTCGTTAACAGTCTTGTAGGCACTGCACTCGTCTGACCAATGTGGTTTGCTACAGTATCTGCATTTCCGGTTTCCTCTGGCGTTCATTTCTTGACTTCCTTGTCCAGCCAGCAAGGCCTCTGCCGTACTTCTTTGTGTGTTCCTCACCCTACTGAACGAATTCTGAGATCCTTGTGCTGGATGAGACCTTGAGGAACTGGGTCTTGTAACAACAGTCTCTCTTGATGAGACATACCGACCCAACAGTTTTCTGAGATTCTTCACAGTCTGCATGTTCAGCTGATGAAGTACTTCTTCCGGTAGTTTAGACTTGAGCAGCGCAACCATCTGTCTTGTATCAACGTTATCTCCAGCTGCTTCTAAACTTCTTAAATGGTTTTCCATGCTGTCGTACAGCTGACGGAGTTTCTGAGCTTGATTTACGGCCGGCTGCAGTTCATTCAAAGCTATGTAGTGAGCGTCAATTATTGCCTGAGCGTTGCCAAATCGCCGTTTAAGCACGTCAACTGCAGTGGCATAGTTCTGGTTGGAAAGCTGAAAACCACTGACAGCAGTCAAGGCATCGCCAGACAATTTCGTTTTCAAGTAATTGAACTTTTCAACCGCCATGAGCTTGGTGTTGGCGTGTACTGCCGCCTCAAATGAATCCCAAAACTCGCGCCATTTCATTACGTTTCCATTGAACCTTTCGATCTCGAGCTTGGGAAGTTTAACTGAAGAATTGGTGGCAGCAGGAGCAGCGCCCGCAGGATTCGCCTGCATGTCGTTAAGTTTCTGCGTTAGTTCATGAACCTGACCCTCTAAGTCATTGCGTCGAGCAGTACCATTGGCTAACCTTCGGTCCATGCCTTCTTTGAAAGCTTTCAGACGAGAAATTGACGTTGTCACGTCCTCCATAAAGGGTTCATCTCTTTCCAGGACTGCTTGAAATTCTTCAGCTTCACCAACGTCTATTTCGGCATATGCGTCTTCCAATAGTTGATTAGCCGTCTCGAGTTTCTCCAGTTTCGTCTGCAGATCGCACAGTTTTTCAGCTGCAACTTGATGCGCTGAATCCAAATCGTCGTCTGGAACATCGCAGACTTTCAATGTCACAACTTCTTGGGCCAAGTCCAGCGCTCGGTCTAAAGCGTTACGCGCGCGCGTTCGTCTTCCTTTGTGAGAGGCTAAGGTTTGCGCCATCTTCTATCTTCTTAGAGGCTACAGCTAACTGTTTTAGGCTAGGGGAGTTTTTAGAGCGAAAATTTGGCAACAACTAAGTTTGATAATTTTTGAGGATAAGGCAGTTACTTCTTCTCCCGACGCTGGGATGCCATGTGGCGAAACCGGGCGTAAATTTCTTCTTTCTCCTCTCACACCGTCAATTACAGTTTCTCGTTTATGCGTAAGTAGTACAGTTTCTCGTTTATGCGCGCACGTTGCTTTTCTTAGCAATTCTTTCTACACACACACACACCTATTTTTCCTCTTACTCATACCCTATTAATTCAGCTCATTCTCAGAGCAGACATGCTTACACACACGTACGATACAGCGCTAAGTTTAAAGTGCAATCAATATCTATGTACATTCGTGGCAGCCGCCACGACAATCTTGCCATTTTTTATTGTTGCCCGAGCTGCAGATGCAACGATAATCCGGTATATACCGGATAATCCGGTATATACCGGATAATCCGGTATTCGGTATTTCTTTTGCTCTAAAACACCATCCGGTATCCGGTATATTTTGGATACCGGATAGCAAAAAATAGCATTTTCATGACAATTTTTCCAGTTTTCGAGCGTATTTTTGGTTTCGCATGCAGATTAGCACTATTTTCGGACTCAACTGCAGCCTATTATCTAGAAAATATAGCTAATTCGACGATTTGATCAGTCATATCAAATATATTATTGGGCATTATATCCTACCTTGAATGCATCGAAAAACTATATTTTGTCGCCTGAAAATTACTGTATTTCTTTAAAACCTGATCATCATTACTATCCGGTATTCTAAAAAATTATTCGGTATCCGGTATTCGGTATTTTTCTTTGCGCTGCATCGCGCGTTGACCGCGTTGATACCGTAGGAAGGCAAGCTTACCTGATTTTCAAGTTGAATTTGGACTTAGGCTTTTCTTCAACGGAATTTTGCGCGCTGTTCAAAAATTACGATGCTGTAACTCAGGACAGAGAACGTTTTTAGATTAGATAATTTGTATTTAACACGTCTATAGTTAGGGGATTATACTGCCGATTATAACTCAATTTTTTTCAAAAAGTGGACTGAGGCATTTCTTCGTCTGAACGCTTCAATTATAAAGTGGTATTAAGACCGGGTTTTGGCAAAAATTTGCATAGCACTCGTCTGCTTGTACGGCTTGATTAGTGCATAGTGGCAATTGAGTGAACTACCGACTACGGACTACAGCGTTCGTTGAGGCGTGAACAACTTTGGCTGCTGCGCCGGCATTGATGCGATTTCTATCGATCTTTTACGATTTTTATCCCAAAATAGCCATTTTTAGCCTAGTGCGAAACCCCACTTCAGCAAATTTCGGCTTTGACCCCACCCCCTAGCCGGCGCCAGCCCGCAACTCCCTTCGCCGAATGCCCTGTAACATGTACATATGACCCCTTCATAGATCAATATCCCCTGGAACGACCATACCCCTGAAAACTGAAACCTCATACCCAGAAAGACACGGAGTACACTCGCTCAGCTTCGGTCGGGGTTACAGCAGTTTTCTCCGCTCCTATCATACATATAGCTGGGTTTTCGGCTAGGGTTGGAATTTTTCTGATCCAAAATAGGGTTTCAGCACTACATATGTCCAAAGGGGGTTTTAGCAACCTTTTTTGGTATCCAAAAGTGGGTTTCAGCGACCTTTTTGGGCTCAAATTTTTAGTTTTGAGGACTAAAAATCGGGTAAAAATCCTGTCTGAAGTGCAAAAATGTTGTTTAAAACCCTATTTTTGCTTTAAAACATGCAAAAGGCCCTATTTTTTATTTAAAATGTGCAAAAAAGCCTATTTTGCTTTGAAACGTGCAAAAAACCCCATTTTATTCGACATAATACAGTTAAAATGCATTTCTCAGGAATCTTTAGAGATTTTGAAACCCAAATTACGGTCCGGCAACTCTATTTAGGGCTTTTGAACCCCAAATTAGGGTTCCGGAACCCAATTTTGGGCCTCCAGAAACCCTGTTTAGTCTCTATGAAACCCAAATTTGGGTTCGGAACCCTACATACAGTATTTAGGGCTTTTGAAACCCAAATTAGGGTTTGAACATGAGGCAGCAGCTCGAGCCTATCGATCCTCATCTGACCGGGAGCGAATTATTGAACGTCATCAGGAATGTACGGTTCGATGGGTCCACCCAGGTTAGACTGTGCCCGGGAAATTGCGACTGGCTATTCCATTTCGAAAACAATTATTTGTTTGACGATCCACAAAAGCAGCACCTGCCCCCAATTAGAGAAAAGGCCAAGACCTAAGGCAGTAAAGTTGTGTTCGTGATGCTCTTTTTGGACTGCGATATGCGTGTACGCTTTGTACGTTTTGTTCTTTTGTGTTCATGATAACCGTATTTACGATGTTCGAAGTTTCTGAAAGATGGCAATTCTGATAAGACAGACATTACAAAAGAATCACTCTTGTACATGTGTATCCTAGGCTCCACAGACAAATATAGCATTGCTCCATAGTTTCCACCATGATTTACAGGGCTGCGTACACTGAAGATTTAAATTTAGCTGCTAATAACTCGTAACCGGCGGTAAATGGATATATCGTGAAAGTTATTCATATATGAAGAAAAACACTGATATATGAAGAAAGATTATTCATATATCCATCTTCCGCCGGTTTCCGACACTTCCATACCCATTTTTGCTTTCGAACCGTAGAAGGGTCGGAAAATTCACGACCTTTCCCCGAAATGTCGGAAATCAGTCTGGACTTGATTAGTGGACCTTTTCTAAATGTCGACACATCGGGACTATTCACGACACATATTTTTGGGGTGAAATTCAAAGGGTTAAGAATGTCTTATACTGTCCGCTTTTCTAAGTAGTACACTAGTAATTAGTGCAATTTCTCTGTTCTTATCTAAGATGAACGCTTGTAGTTCAATTGAAATTTGTCATTTTTAGTGATGTAGAATGTACAATGTATTAGTGCTGTACCCAGGGGGTGCGGGTGGGTCTGGTACACCCCTTCTCCGGTGGAGTACGAAAAAAAATCCGCCGAAAATATGAAACATTATAATACAGTAGATTATGTATGGACTAAAACTGTTAATTTCTGCTTATTTTACCCTCCAGAACGGCTTCTAAATGCTTGCTTAAAGGGTAATTTTTCAAAATTTCTCGCCCTAGTTGGACAATTGCCCAACGAGGCCTCTTCCAAATTTTAATCCCTGTAAAAGAAATCCTGTGTACACCACTGGAATGTACTTGTTCACTGAAATGCAATTTTTGGCTCAGCTACGCAAGTATTGGGTATTTTGTACTGGGTATTGGGGTATTGAGGGTCTCAGGTATTGCGATTGGGTATTGGGTTTTTCAGGTATTGTTCGCACTCTAGTTGATACAATCCATAGATCTAACAACGGAGTACCCCCACCCGATGGACGACCCCCGAATCAGAATCTCCGAGACATCTTTAAGTGCCCCCAAGTACCGTTGTCAAGTAAATTAGTTTAGGAATTTACTTGCTTTTTAATTTACTTGCACCTCCACAAAATAATTTACTTACTTTTTAATTTACTTGCTCCAGTTTACCAACAATTTAATTTGATTTTAATTTACTTTCAACTTTTAATTAAATTCTAATTTACTTTTCCATACAAAAAGTTATGGAAAAGACCCTAAAATGATTGAATATCTGAGTACCGATTTCCGCTAAACTAAAAACACTATGAAATCTAACTCCATTGGTTTGTTAACCTCTTCAAATAGTGTCGTCGTGTTCTCTGCAAAACGCAGTTGTTCGTTCAATGCCTTATAATTACTTTTTTCTTGGAACAGCAGATGCCATACAACTAACTCTTAATTTGCCAAACCAGAAACAGTACAGGAACAGCAGACGAAAAGCTAATACATACCTATGCTTTTATTCAATGACAGGTTTCATTTTTATGAAACAAACGTGCTTTCACGCATCGGTGGTTACTTAAAACTGTAGTTTCTTGTACTGTACTGTACATACACTAGTGCAGGATTTGAAGCGAGATTTTTGAGAAACAAGTTTTGACAGTTGAGAAATCAGCAAATCACCATTTTTCGTTTGTGCAAACAGCACGTACATACGTAGTACATACAGTACGGTGTATAGGTATCAGTCCTCCTGACGAATCACTACATTGTATGTAGAGAGAAATCCCTTGGTTTGTTTATAACTAAATTAAGGGGCGAAAATGTCTATTCTCATATTTTACAGACGTTTGGTGAAATGTCTCGCTAGTTCGGTTCCTATGCTACTCGCCGAGAATATTATGATTTCAAATTTACTATTTTGTTTGGTTGGACAGGTCAAGGATAGATCAGGAATATCACAAAATTTCAGAACCAAACTATGAGTTGTATGGTATCTGCAGCACAGTAGATGAGTTTTCAACAGGGAGAGCATATGTGGTGCAGTCAAATAGACAGACAGAATGAGCACAGAATAACAACAAGTAGCTTGCGAGAGCCGACAACAACCACAGATCGAATGGTCAGTGAAGCAAATTAGAAGTAAATTAGAAGTAAATTGAAAGTAAATTTTTCGGCCTTTTCAATCTATTTAATTTACTTTTTACTTGCTTCGTCATTTTTGTCAGAGATTTAATTTTATTTTAATTTACTTGCCATTTAATTTACTCTTCGTAAGCAAATTATTTTCGAATTTAATTTGATTTTAATTTTAATTTACTTGACAACGGTACCCCCAAGTTTACCAATGGTAGATCGCTTGATGGCTGACCGCACTAGTAAGAAACGGCAGCAAAAAGAGCCCACACCACTCCTGCGTACTGTACGGAAGCGCAACTATGACCTGTACGCAAGTCGAGATCAAGGAAAGCCAGCGACCGAAAAAGTCAAGCAGCGCGGACCGTACGACACAGCACGTACGTACGTACGGCACAAGACAAGTCATCTAAGGAAAGTGACTCTGTGTTCTTCAAATGAGCCTATAACAACTGCAGTCACCGTGCTTTAAAACTAACCGGCGTCCGATTTTCTTTTCTGTGTTGGGCACTGACGACGCGCCCAGCTGATTAGGAATCCTCAATGCGGTACTAAAAAGCGGTTGTTGCGTTCGCCCACGCCTAATCTCTTTCTCTTTCTAGGTGCCTAATCAAATCTTCCTTCAGTACAATCTCTGTGAACAATACTCGGTTGTCAGCAAGCTGCCTTATCGTACGCAAGTTTCTTCTGCATAGTTTCTTTGTCTCCGCTCTGGATACGACGAGGTTGAAGAAATCCCTGTTCCGTCCATCGTATTCGCTAAACCAGTTGTTTTTCATAATAAATCGGTCGCGCTTCTGTTCAGAAAGTGGCTCACTAATGTAGAATATCCAAGTATTCGTTAATCACTGTCGATTCACTTTTAAAACGCTTACAAATAAATAGAAGCTCTGCTTTTTTTTCGGCAATCAGACAAAAAAGGTGAATTTTAGACAGCAATGCTTAAAAATTGAAAAAACTTTAAAAATATGGAAAATCTAGACTTTAATTGCAGTTGGCAGCTTCAATTTCAGGTTGAACTAGCAAAAAATGAGAACTCTTTGTGCCCAGAAACATTTGCAGTTATAAACTACGGTCCTGGGCACGGTCAAAATCATTGAACCATTTTCCCGTACCGTACCACGCCTGGGGGTTCGAATTCCATATTACATAATAATAAAAAATAATAAATCGGATATTTTTAAAAATAAACGCATATTATTACTATTAATAGCATTTTCTTTGTTTTACTGAATTGTATGTAGGCCCATTCTGCTTGATGACATTTCCAGAAACCCTCCCTGTTCCAACCACTACAGTATTACCGGTTTCGGTTGCATCTCTACTAGGGATGCAAATGGTATCCGGTATTATTTGGTATTATTCGGAATTATTTGGTATTTTCTAGGTATTTATTTGGTATTTGGTATTATTTTATACCAAATAGTACCAAATAGTTTAAATAACTAAACAGTTAGCTTTTAAGCGATTAATTCTGCATATTTTGCGACTGTATACCATGTCAGAGCTCTTCTGTTCAGAGTTTTCTCTTTATTTCTAATTTACTAAAAGTTTAACAATGCAGATACGCAGAACAACACGTCTCTTTACCGTTTCTGGGCAACAAAACAACAAAGAATTCTGACCAGTTTAGCTTATAACAACCATTCATGGAAAATTCTCAAAAAGTGGGAGGGGGCCCCTATGTAACGACGCAAGGCGATTTTGGGAGAAGGGGGTCCGAAAATTCGGGATTTTGGAACGACATCGTTTATGGACGGCCCCTTATCGAGACCGAGCCTAGACCGCAAACGTCACAACGTGCTTGCCCATTTCCCGAGTCAGTGAAAAACCATCAAATTCTGCTCGTTTTCTTTCTCGGCATGACTAGATTTCTTTTAGATGCCACAAAAACCCTTCCACTGAGGCAAAACTTATAAATTTTTGCTGAAATAAACAAAAAGTATGATTTTGCGCTCATTACAAACAGCTAGCGACCTGTTTATCAACTATTTGGAATTAGACTATTTGGTATAGAAAATACCATCTGGTATTTGGTATTTGGTATTTTTTATACCATTTGCATCCCTAATCTCTACCCCTGTCTATCCTCCTATTTCTTCTTTCTTTCTTTCTTCTTTCTGTAAACTGTGCTCTGACTGGCGCCGGCATAGGAACTAGAGGCGTATCGATTTGAATGACTAGCAACTAAATTGATCTTGAAAGATTGGGCTTGGTGAAATTTTTATCATTTACTTGTGTTGATTATTGCCAGAATCTCTATATTTTGACGTTGTAAGGCAATCGGTAAACATGGGTTTTATCGGTCCCTCAGCGGCCGGCGCATTAGACACATGCTCTGACCTTAGCGCGCGCGAGCGGACGGCCGACCAGGCCAGCGGCGAGATTAGAGCCGTTACAATACACTGCAGTCCGTGCTGCTAACACAACAAGGGTTATACACAATAGTCAAGCACATAAAATCTCGGTTAGTTGTAAATTCAGAAATCCCTGTTGTGGTAAATTTAGGTATAGTTTCCGGGCGTAAAATCAGGAACCGATCCCAGATCAAAATAAATACTTTTAATGATCATCATAATTAGTTATAAAATAACAAGTTTTGTCGATAAATATCGATTATCCATTATTTTTTGGCAAAATTCCAAAATTTCAAAATCGTCCAAAATGGGCATGTTATATATGATTTGAAAGCCCTTCATCTGATGAGTCTAATGATATCTAAATCAGCATAGGGCACGTCCCCAGAGGCCTCTTTTGCCAAATATGAAAGTAACCCTAGAGACGCATCAGTATAGGCACAACATATGGTTAGATCGGAACCCCGGGAGCTCTATGACCATGGTAGCCGAGCGTGTTTGTGTTAATATGCGCAGCACAATAAAAGACGCACATACATGCACAAAGGTCTAAACACTGCCTATAACTGCATAATTTCACCCAAAATTGTCTTTAGAGGCACTTCTAGGCGAACCTAAGGAAGGATTTCTTAAGCAGTCGCTGTTAGGCTCAATGCAAGAGCAGTATTATGCAGGTTGCTAGATAAAATGTTGACTGCTTGCGAAGAATTTGTAAAAAAATTCCATTTATGCATGTGAATTTTCCCACTTTTTGCCTTAATTTGTATATTGATTTTTCAAAACATAATTTTTGAGCCTTTAAAAAACCTTTTTCTTAATTTGTTTTTTTTTAATTTTTGACCCTGACAAGTTGTATCCGTATATGGCCATATTGGGCCGGATCCGGATATCCGGTCGGGCCCTACTGACAACTGTGCCATGTACAGTGGGGTGGAAAAGTTTAAACGCACCTTGTCCTCTTCAAGAAAAATTGACGTTTCGCTAATTTGTTGGAGGTAATCGGTAAGTGTTATACACCGTTACATAGCTTGAGATCTTACCAAAAAGGTGGTGCAGACTGCGCTGCAACAGGTTACGTTATGGTGAAGTTATATCCGGTCTAAGTCAATCTGTCAGAAAAAGGGTTAGCAAAAGTTTAAACGCACTTTCAAGATTTTACAAAACCTGACTAAACTTCTTTCAAACAACGATTGTATGAATACCGAAATACTAATTAATGAACAACACGACAACTTTGATGCTTTGGAATAATTCAGTCACACTGTAACGTAATTAATCATAACACATCTCATCATGGTGAAATTGGCCTGGTCTGTGTACAAGGTCTCCAATTTGAATGGTTTTGAACTCTCTCAAACTTCTTATGGATGTGTAACTGAGACTGATAATCAGGCTAAACAAACTGTGTGTCGAACACTACTGTGACTGAAGCAGAGGAAAAGGCGGAGGCGCTGGCAAGCTATTACGACTCAAAGTGGAACAGATTAGACGGTCCAGTCCCCATCACAGCGGCGCCGGCTGAACTGTCACCAGACTGGCTCTGTGAGGCAGAAGTTGTGTACAGTGAGTTGTCTCTTCTGGATGTTCGCAAAGCTTGTGGTGCGGACAATATTCCTGCAAGACTGATTCGAGAAGCGGCACTCGATCTAGCGCAGCCAGTTGCGTCCCTGATCAATCGCTGTATTGCCACTGCCCAGTTTCCTACTGCATGGAAACGAGCGATTGTTGTTCCAGTGCCGAAAAAATCCTCTGCAACAACTCCTGCTGATTTTAGACCTATCAGTCTCCTACCTGTACTGTCAAAGCTGTTTGAGCGTCATATCCTCAAACTCTTGCTGCCCTACCTAACTCTCGCTTCTGCTCAGTTTGGGTTCCAGCAAGGCCGCTCTACAGAGGACGCACTGATTTATTTCGAAAAATCTGTTGTTGACGGTTTTGAACTCTGCAAAGAAATGGGCAAAACGAGGGTCTGCGGTGTTTTCTACGATATTTCTGCGGCTTTTGACACCGTACCATTTGCCCGACTGCTGACTTGTCTTCAGACCCATTTTGCTGTGCCTGACTTCCTCATTGCGCTACTGAAGTCATTTCTGTATGGTCGAACCCAACAAGTGCGGGTGGATGGTCAACTGTCAACCAAGCGGCACGTTCTCAGTGGCACCCCGCAAGGTGGAATTCTATCTCCAGTTCTGTTTGTGGCCTATATCAACTCAGTTCTCTACACACAACTGTCACCGAATGCTCGACTCATCGGATATGCTGACGATCTGGCTTACATCGCTCCCGTAACTTCAGGTGAATCTGAGATGGCTGTTAGGCGGGATGTGCAATTAATAGCCGATTCCTTTTCTGAGCTTGGTCTGAATCTAAATGTTCAAAAGACAAAGTGTATGTTTTTCTCAGTTGCTCCTACTGTTAATAGTGACCATCTGAAATTTGAACCGCCTCTTCTCATTGGTGACTTAGAAGTTGAAAGTGCTACTGAAGTAGTATACTTAGGAGTGCGTCTGGATGCTAGACTTAGCTTCGCTGCCCACACCACCTCTAAGGTTGCAGCTGCCAAGTCGGCACTGGGTGCACTCAGGCGAGTAGTGAAGCACCGCTTTTGTCACGTTATTTGTACGGTCTATACTCAGGTAGTGAAGCCATCTCTCTTGTACGCATGTGCTGTCTCTTATCCTACGAACGTTGCTGATCGTGTGCGCATTGAGCGCGTCCAGTGTTATGCCGCAAAATTAAGTTTGAACCGCTACAATCTTTCCTACCTCGAAATGTTAGATAAGTTGAAGTGGAAATCGATTAATCGCTTTGTGCTTGAACGTCAAGTTGTTTTGTTTTACAAGTATGTACATGGTGTTAGACTGTTACCTGACAGGCAGATAGTTATGAGAAATGGCTGTAATCTACGTAGTGTCCACTCTCTTGCTGTTTTAGTACCTCGCTATAGGCACCTGCGTTCTACGAAAGCATTTTTGTGTTCTATTGCTAAGATCTGGAATACTTTAGAAGATCACATTGTTACTGGTAGCCTAGCTGAGTTTATCCGATTTGTTAAGTCGCCTGAATTCGTAGTGTGCGTTTCATTGCTTGACATTAGACGTTACTTATTGTAGGATGTAGTGTAGTACAGTGCGTGTCTAGTCAATGGGCGTTGTTTTCCTGCCTTGGCAGTTTTACGTCCGGGTTCAGGTTTTCCTGAATAAACGTTTACATACATACATACATACAACTGTGTTTATGATACCAGAGCCACGAAAACAGAACATTTTTTATTCAGATTAAGGTTGACGACAGATCATTGCTGTTCCGCATCTGTCACACTGAGGTTTAGTATTCTGGTCTTCACAGTGTTTGCAATCGACTGCAACCAACAAACATGGGTTAACTCATATGGTTTTTACATGTACTATTGTTTCTCTTATGCAAAAATACCAGAACATGCCATTTAGGCACCTTACTCAGTTAACAGCACTATAACCAGCATACTTAATATCCAGTAATGATCCACAATAATCAACTGACGGAAACGGTGAGGGTAGTTTGACCAGAAGACATCATCCCTGCTCCCAAAAACTTGCGTTTTTAACTGAAATGCATTGTGTGATCCCACGAATATGCAATTCCATCATCTGTTCATTTAAAGATGACATATGGCTGCTTCAGTGAATGCTTCTGCCATTGAGGTACACTGAATCTTGGCTCACTCATGTTTGACTACGATGCTAAAGGTCCCAATTTTACTGTGTTCAGCTTTTCTGGCGTCTTAGGGCTTCTGCTGTCTTTGGTCATGCTATTTTTATTAAAACCAGGCAGCTGAGTCAGATATGCACCTCATAAACCATAAGAATGTGGCCATTACCTAGCAGATTCACTATAATTATCTGGTTTGAGCCCATAATTACCAACGTTTCTGACTTGTAACTTCTAAAAAGCTTGAAATTCATGCATGCCAAACTTTCTAACATACACCAGATGTTAGTAAGTTTGATCTGTCAAGGTGCTACTGGCACTCTGGTGCTAGAGATCGCGTTGATACAAGGCACCATAGCACATTCAAACTTCTGAATGCCAATTGGACAATGAGCACAACAGGGCTAACTGAATCATGGCAAAGCATCAAACTTGCCTTGTTATTTATTATTCACTATTTAGGTGTCCGTACAACTTTTATTTGAAAGATCTGAGTCGGATTTTGTGGGATTTTTAAAGTGCATTTAAACTTTTGCTAACCCTTTTCTGACAGTCCGGCTTAGACTGGCTATAACTTTACTATAAAGCAACGCATTGCAGTGCAGTCTCCGCCAACCTCTTCGCAGCATCTCAAGCTATGCAACGTGTATAACACTTGCCAATTACCTTCAACAAATAAGTGAAAAGTCACTTTTTCTTGCACCTGACTTGGTGCGTTTGAACTTTTGCACCCCACTGTATGTTGCCCTGTATTAAGTGGAGGTGGTTTCAGTCGGAGTTGAGGTAGCTAAGCAGTAAGTGAGAAGAGTAAGCGATGGCTCCCCGCAAAGGCAAGACACAGAAGGAGGAGCAGCCGGTGGTGAGTTTGGGTCCTCAGGTGAAGGAGGGAGAGAACGTGTTCGGCGTGGCCCATCTGTTCGCCTCTTTCAACGACACCTTCGTTCACATCACCGATTTGTCCGGTCAGTCTCTCTCTCTCTCGCATTGCTTGCATGTCTAAGACAGTACCAAGCTCAAAATAGCTGAAAAGGGCGACCGAGGAGTAACAGAAACACAAATTAGAGAAGGACTAGGTTTATGAACTGAGCCATACAAAAGTAACAGCGGGTCTGCCCCCCACCCGACTTACGCCAAACCCCCGAGACGATTTTTCCGACACCCCCACCCTCCGATTTTTCAAGCAAATAAATTTTTGAGCAGATTTTTTGCAATTTCTGACACAAAAATCGGCAAACTCGCCTGCAAAACAGTAATTTTTAGCTGTATTTCAGCCCAAATTAGCGATTTTTAGCCAAAAATAGTTATTTTTTTCGATTTTTGAGCGTTTTTTGTGCCCAACCCCCTCCATTGTTAAAGCGCCAGATGGATACATGAGCCACATCAAACAGATCCCTAATCATCGTCGTTGTCATCATCAAATGATGTACCGATTTAACATATGCAATTCGGCCAGATTTTTACGCTATATTTTCACCAATTAGAACAGGCGGCGGGCAACCTGACCATTTAGATGGGCCGCCTAAATGGCATATAGCCAAAAGCATTGGGAATTATGATTACTATCTACCTGTAGATATAGCCCAAAACGGGATCAGGAGGTCAACAGAGTGATTATTAAGAATGTTTGTTTTAGATAGTTCTTCATTCTGTTCTGATAATGTCAAAATTTGTCATTAGTTTATGCGTTATTTCCGATTCTACAACATATCATATCCATACATGTATGTAATAGCTCCGGGCCGACCTAGGGGGAGGGGGTAGGGGGGTTTCCTCAGGTGTGGCGGGGTCCGAAAAATTTCAAAAAGCTCCCTCTACCCCAGGTCGGCCTGGAGCTGTTACATGTATGGCCTACCACCACGCAACGTAACGTACACAGTTGGAAACGGAAAATCACTGCTTATAGCAAAAAATCAACCTATCGACAGTGACTCAACTAGCCGGCGACATGATAAACGCCAACTCCGACCATACATGGGCGTGGGGGTCTGGGGTTTGCCCACCCCCAAACTTGGGCTCGACCCCCCCCCCCCAAAACGACCCCACCCACCCACCTGAAGCCGACTTTTGTTCCTAACCCCACCCACCAAAATCGTCCCGAGCCCCCCAAACCGGCAGACCCACCCCTAAATTTTCGGATCTTGACTACCCCAACCCATTTTTGCAGCGATGTATGCCTCCAACCATGTTACTCAGGTTCTAACAGAAATTCTGTACAGTTCGCCCCGTGCTGGCGGAGCTTTCGTCGCTGGAGGACCTGTATAGAGTGCATACATGTAACAGGTCGTCCGCCGAAAGGGGAGGGGGTTTGGGGGTCTGGCGCCGGCCGGGGGGGGGGATCTGAGCCAAAATTTTGGGAGGGGGTAGGGCACTAAAAAACGCTCAAAAATCGAAAAAATCGCAATTTTTGGGCCAAAAATCGCTAATTTGGGCTGAAATACAGCTATTGTTTGCAGACGATTTTGGCAATTTTTGTGTCTGAAATTGTAAAAAATTGCAAAAATTTACTCTGCCAGAAAAATCGGAGGGGGGGGGGGTCGGCGAAATCGTCTCGGGGGGGGGGGGTCTGGCCTACGGCGGGCGGGGGCAGACCCCCCGTTCCATGTATGATAGAGTGTATGATGTTGTAGGCAGAGAAACGATCGTCCGAGTGACCGGCGGAATGAAGGTGAAAGCGGACCGAGACGAGGCTTCGCCCTACGCCGCCATGCTGGCCGCTCAGGACGTGGCCGAACGCTGCAAAGTGGTACATGTTCAGTTTTACTGCTTCGCACCAGACATGTGCAGGTCCCGGGGAGGGGAAGGTTTTTCTGCCAGGTGGGTGTGAAGCTGGTTCCCCCAGGCTGATGATCCAAAATTTCAGAAAGGCTCTAGAGCGCCTGAAATCGCGTTTTTTATTTAGCACGTTTAACTTTAATAATTATTAATCTAGGCGTGTTCCCAGTTCTGACTATGTAACATACGTGTACTAGGATGTTTGGGGGTTACCCCCTGCTGAAAAGGCCAAACTTTCCTCGGATAGGGTACAGTTCGGTGTGGCCGTTTGGGTGTGGGCCGTTTTGGTGCGGCCGGTTGGGTGTGGGCCGGTTGGGTGCGTGTCCCGTTTCGGTGCAGGGCCAGTTGGGTGTGGGTCGGTTCGGTGTGGGCCGGTTGGGTGCGACATAGTTCGGGTGTTCCGTGTGGTGTTTTGAGTGTGACCTGTTCAGCTCCAATTAAGAGGCTAATGAGAGGTGTCAATCACTCACACAATAGATCTGAGACAGCATGGCTTATGCAGGAAGGCATCAATTAAGCAATTGTTTGTTTGGAAAAGCAAATTGATTTAGTCAGGTGCTGTACGTACTTAACGCCTGTTGACGGAACCTACCAGACTTTTTGGTGTAATTTTGGAATTTTAGACTGGACGCTAATCTAGCATATACATGCCGCAACGCAACACGCAAGCAGACTATTTATTTTTGTAGTGCTGTTTGATACAAATTTGTGCAAGTATAGGTAGTGATGCAAAGCTACACTCAACCGCTGAAAACTTTTCTGGTTACATTAGATTTCCTGATTGTTTAGGTCATGAGACTTAGAAAAGCTATGACTTTTTTCTCGCAATCTAGGATGGCTAACAAACTGGTCGTGCATTTATTGAGTCAACCGGTTGACGAGCTGATCGGTCGGTGAAACTGATCAGCATTCCTATCAATATCCTGGGAAACCGTCTGTGTCAGAACACACTGATAAGCTCATCGATCAACATTCTAAAATTAGTGTATTCGTGGTTCTAACGGAATAAAAAAAGGAGTTCTTTGTACTGAAAATTTACTCTTCTTACTCAGAACACAGTATTCAAATACACACGACAGAATAAACTGTCTGTCGTGTGTATTTGAATACTGTGTTCTGAGTAAAAAGAGTAAATTTTCAGTACAAAGAACTCCTCTCTCCTTGCCTTTAGGATCTAAAGAATACAGCTTTGTTGGAGTAAAAGAAAATACAAAGCAAATGCAGCAGGGGTCGTCTTAGTGGTAGGTGGCAGAGCAACACAAAGCCAACACTAAACGCTCAAACCAAACCGACCTGCACCGAACGGGTTGGGTTCATTTCGGTGCCAATTCATTTCGGTGCCGGTACATTTCGGTGCCAATTCATTTCGGTGCCGGTACATTTCGGTGCCAATTCATTTCGGTGCCGGTACATTTCGGTGCCAATTCATTTCGGTGCCGGTACATTTCGGTGCCAATTCATTTTGGTGCCGGTACATTTCGGTGCCAATTCATTTCGGTGCCGGTACATTTCGGTGCCACGTAAGTCTGGTGGCGGTACAATAAGGTCCCACTACATTTCGGTGCCGGTACATTTCGGTGCCAATTCATTTCGGTGCCGGTACATTTCGGTGCCAATTCATTTCGGTGCCGGTACATTTCGGTGCCAATTCATTTTGGTGCCGGTACATTTCGGTGCCAATTCATTTCGGTGCCGGTACATTTCGGTGCCAATTCATTTCGGTGCCGGTACATTTCGGTGCCAATTCATTTTGGTGCCGGTACATTTCGGTGCCGTTCATTTCGTTGCTGGACAAAAATTCTCTCGGTAATTTGCAGTGCTACCTTAATGGTTCACATTCCTAGCTAATTGGTAGTGCCAATCTACAAAACAAACAAATTAAGTCCAACTGAGGTTGTGCCAGCAGCTGCGAGACGGAGTAATGGAGCAGCAGCTTGCCGGAAACCCGCCCCCTCGCACCAAACCTGTCTACCGAATGCTCAACCAGCGGATTCGTACGGTGGTCGACTCCTACGGTAACCGAAATGTGATTGATTATTTGCGTGCTGTTGCACATAATTTATCGTATTGAAGTGTCTCTAGCTCTACTGTGTGCTACTTGTACTCTATTCTATTCTCTACGGCTTGCTACTTGTATACTACTGTTTGCTAATTGCGCTCTATTCTGTACTGTATGCTACTTGTGCTCTAGTGGTCTGCTACGTTGCAGTGCAGTTGTATTGTAATGGTTGTGTTTCTTGTCAACTTACTGTGTGCCTCAGAGACTATAAAAAATAGATAGTATAGTGTGCTATACTACGTCATTCATTTTAAAACCTAAATTACCGAAAAATTTTTGTCCGGCACCGAAATGTACCGGACTAGGGCCCGACCGGATACAAATTTCTACCGGATCCGGATCCGGATACGCCCATATCCGGCCGGATCCGGATCCGGATATGCCGGATATCATTGATCAACTTAAAATTTTTTAGAATGCAATAAACCACATATATACATTTCTTTGTTCTATAACAGTTGATTCAAAACATCAAATAATTGTAGTTCAAACTATGGTTGGATGATATCGGGGTTTTTGCGATGCAAGTGATATTGCATATGAATATATGCATGCAATTTCTAGTCCATATTGATATTGCATATATCATATGCTTACAAAAATGAGATATGTACATATTTTTTGCATATTTTATCACCGCGGCTAGAAATTGATAACTGAACGCTTTCCAAGCATTTTCGAGTTTGGTTGGAATGTCTATGCAATCTTCAGCATTTATTAGGCATACCTATTTTACAGACACAGACCTCATCTGGAAAAAGCAGAAGGGGAAACACAGTTTGGCATGAAAGTTCAGCTCATTTCGTAATTTTTAGATAAAAATGATTGACATCACAGCAATTTGGCTAAATTATTGCTTGCATGTTCAAATTTGTTCTCTCTAATGTGATGTGGTATACTTAGCCGATCTTTTGGTAGACCTGTCCTAGTTTTACAAACTAAAAAATTCAGAATTTGAAAAATCTCAGTTGAGATTTCCATTCTTTGCGAGTTGAGTTTAGAGTCTCAAGCCATTCATCTTCATTCTGCAACTGAAAAGAGACGCTTTCATCTCTGTAAAGTAAAGATTTACAGCATAAACTTGCCTCAATAATAGTTAGTTTTTTTATTTCAGATTTTTTATTTTTAATTAAATGAAAAATTAGCAAAAACAAGGCGACTATCCTAAACATAGAAATCCAGTCTGCTTGGCTGTTTTGTGATGTTCATTGTATCACATTAGTATTATTATTTTTGTTAAGAGAAGAGTTTGTTGTCAATTTTGAACGTAAATATTTCAAGAACCCTTCATCGAATCTTTGCCAAATTTTGCAAGTTAACCAATCTTTATATGGACTTAAGAACCTTGCGGCCTAAACCACTACACCAACTGTGCCGGCACGCAAGTTATACTTGTTAAACAACAACATTTCTACATTTTCGGGCTTCAGAGAGGAGCGATCGCCTTCCGAAATCGAGCCAGCAGTCTTAAATGTTTGCTCGCTAGCTACCGGACCGATAGGAGCAATTAAATACTTCCTGGCAAGCTGCAAAACTGTTTTAGAACCACACAACTGCGCAAATTTCTATCAAGCATTCGGTCGAATGCAATATTTATGTTCAAAATACGTAAAAAATCACGTTTTCTCATCTGTGACAGATATCCGGCATATCCGGCAGGTAATATCCGGATCCGGTACCGGATCCGGATATGGCCATATCCGGCCGGATCCGGATCCGGATCCGGATATCCGGTCGGGCCCTAGTCAGGACCATGCTGAGAAACGAACCGCCGATCTGGTACACCAACAACTACGACCCAAATGTGTTTTTACTAATCAGTCATTGTAGCTGAAGCAAAATCGACAGTTGGCACCACCGATTTCTCCGACACTCCCACAGCTAGCCCGACAACGACCACCACAGACCACACCAGCTGTTCCACCAGCGAACGGTAAGTAAGCAATGAAAATCCGGGTACAACAAATTATTAACTACGGCTGTATGTAGGTGACAAGAGAACTGAGCAGAAAATGTCAACCAGATCTCCTGTTCAATCGTCTCCCTCTTCGGACGCTAAGCTGCACAAAACCGTGGACAAAAAGACATCAGTGAACAACAGCGACAATGTGAAAAAAACTTGTGCCGGCGTCAGCAACTCGAGTTCGAAGGGTGGTGTCGATGATAGCGAAAAATCGGCCGGGGGGAGACGATCACTGCCAATGGTGAACGAGAGCAACTCTTTCACAAAGACCGATTCCGCCCACACTCTTAAGGTCGGTAGTAACAGCGACACCAATATAAATTTGTGTCAAAACGTGTTTAGAAACCGTCCGATTTCCCACCGACCGTAACCATCACCGTTCTGCTGGAACGCATCGCTCCAACGCTGGAAGTGTGTATTGTAGTTTAAACCTTGTCTACCGAACTATTTTACTACTGGCACCCTATTGCAGCATATCGACGAACACCTGAAAATGATGGCGATAAGAAACGAACGGGCAGCCACAGACAATCAACAACGGCAACAACTAGCGGAAGAACAGACGTATAGACAGCTAAAAGAACCTTGCGACACAAACGGAAAGGAAGAGGAGGGGGAGCGACAAAACGAGGAACGCAATAAGACCAGCACTGGCACTAGAAGACAGAAAGGAAGAGCAAAAAAAAAGACAGAAAGGGAAGGCGGAATTGGAAAACATTTGATTGGATACGTTTAAGAATTGGTAATTTCTTTTTTGATAAACACTCAAATATGTTTGGATTTATAAAAATTGTACGGAGAGACAATGATGAGAAAGCTAACTAAAAAATAAAGTGGGTGCCGTCCAGTTCGGTGTGGCCGTTTGGGTGTGGGCTGTTTGGGTGCGGCCGGTTCGGTGTGGGCCGGTTTGGTGTGTGTCCCGTTTCGGTGCAAGGCGTTTCGGTGTGGGTCGATTCGGTGTACGCCAGTTCGGTGCGGGAGCGGTCATTTCGGTGCCGACGTTTCGGTGCCAATTCATTTCGGTGCCGGTACATTTCGGTGCCAATTCATATCGGTGCCAGTTAGGGCCCGACCGGATATCCGGATCCGGATATTACCTGCCGGATATGCCGGATATCAGTCACAGATGAGAAAACGTGATTTTTTACGTATTTTGACATAAATATTGCATTCGACCAAATGTTTGATAGAAATTTGCGCAGTTGTATGGTTCTAAAACAGTTTTGCAGCTTGCCAGGAAGTATTTAATTGCTCCTATCGGTACGGTAGCTAGCGAGCAAACATTTAAGACTGCTGGCTCGATTTCGGAAGGCGATCGCTCCTCTCTGAAGCCCGAAAATGTAGAAATGTTGTTGTTTATCAAGTATAACTTGCGTGCCGGCACAGTTGGTGTAGTGGTTTAGGCCGCAAGGTTCTTAAGTCCATATAAAGATTGGTTAACTTGCAAAATTTGGCAAAGATTCGATGAAGGGTTCTTGAAATATTTACGTTCAAAATTGAGAACCATACATGTAACAGGGGGGTCTGGGGGTCTGCCCCCCACCCCAAATCGGCCACACCCCCCCCGGTTGGGGACCCCCCCCCCCCCCCGAGACGATTTCACCGACCCCCCCCCCCCTCCGATTTTTCTGGCAAGTAAATTTTCGAGCAAATTTTTGCAATTTTTTACAATTTAACACAAAAATTGCCAAAATCGCCTGCAAAAGAGCACTTTTAGCTGTATTTTAGCCCAAATTAGCGATTTTTGGCAATTTTTAGCCGAAAAATTGCGATTTTTTTCGATTTTTGAGCGTTTTTTAGTGCCCCACCCCCCTCCCCCAAAATTTTGGCTCAGACCCCCCCGGCCGGCGCCAGACCCCCCCCAACCCCCCCTCCCCCCATCGGCGGATGACCTGTTACATGTATGTTGAGAACAAACTCTTCTCTTAACAAAAATAATAATACTAATGTGATACAATGAACATCACAAAACAGCCAAGCAGACCGGATTTCTATGTTTAGGATAGTCGCCTTGTTTTTGCTAATTTTTCATTTAATTAAAAATAAAAAATCTGAAATAAAAAAAAACTAACTATTATTGAGGCAAGTTTATACTGTAAATCTTTACTTTACAGAGATGAAAGCGTCTCTTTTCAGTTGCAGAATGAAGATGAATGGCTTGAGACTCTAAACTCAACTCGCAAAGAATGGAAATCTCAACTGAGATTTTTCAAATTCTGAATTTTTTAGTTTGTAAAACTAGGACAGGTCTACCAAAAGATCGGCTAAGTATACCACATCACATTAGAGAGAACAAATTTGAACATGCAAACAATAATTTAGCCAAATTGCTGTGATGTCAACCATTTTTATCTAAAAATTACGAAATGAGCTGAACTTTCATGCCAAACTGTGTTTCCCCTTCTGCTTTTTCCAGATGAGGTCTGTATCTGTAAAATAGGTATGCCTAATAAACGCTAAAGATTGCATAGACATTCCGACCAAACTCGAAAATGCTTGGAAAGCGTCCAGTTATCAATTTCTAGCCGCGGTGATAAAATATGCAAATATGCAAAAAATATGTACATATCTCATTTTTGCAAGCATATGATATATGCAATATCAATATGCACTAGAAATTGCATGCATATATTCATATGCAATATCACTTGAATCGCAAAAACCCCGATATCATCCAACCATAGTTTGAACTACAATTATTAGATGTTTTGAATCAACTGTTATAGAACAAAGAAATGTATATATTTGGTTTATTGCATTCTAAAAAATTTTAAGTTGATCAATGATATCCGGCATATCCGGATCCGGCCGGATATGGGCGTATCCGGATGCGGTAGAAATTTGTATCCGGTCGGGCCCTAGTGCCGGTACATTTCGGTGCCGGACAAAAAATTTTTCGGTAATTTAGGTTTTAAAATGAATGACGTAGTATAGCACACTATACTATCTATTTTTATAGTCTCTGAGGCACACAGTAAGTTGACAAGAAACACAACCATTACAATACAACTGCACTGCAACGTAGCAGACCACTAGAGCACAAGTAGCATACAGTACAGAATAGAGCGCAATTAGCAAACAGTAGTATACAAGTAGCAAGCCGTAGAGAATAGAATAGAGTACAAGTAGCACACAGTAGAGCTAGAGACACTTCAATACGATAAATTATGTGCAACAGCACGCAAATAATCAATCACATTTCGGTTACCGTAGGAGTCGACCACCGTACGAATCCGCTGGTTGAGCATTCGGTAGACAGGTTTGGTGCGAGGGGGCGGGTTTCCGGCAAGCTGCTGCTCCATTACTCCGTCTCGCAGCTGCTGGCACAACCTCAGTTGGACTTAATTTGTTTGTTTTGTAGATTGGCACTACCAATTAGCTAGGAATGTGAACCATTAAGGTAGCACTGCAAATTACCGAGAGAATTTTTGTCCAGCAACGAAATGAACGGCACCGAAATGTACCGGCACCAAAAAATGAATTGGCACCGAAATGTACCGGCACCGAAATGAATTGGCACCGAAATGTACCGGCACCGAAATGAATTGGCACCGAAATGTACCGGCACCGAAATGAATTGGCACCGAAATGTACCGGCACCGAAATGAATTGGCACCGAAATGTACAGTCACCGAAATGAATTGGCACCGAAATGTACCGGCACCGAAATGAATTGGCACCGAAATGTACCGGCACCAAAATGAATTGGCACCGAAATGTACCGGCACCGAAATGAATTGGCACCGAAATGTACCGGCACCAAAATGAATTGGCACCGAAATGTACCGGCACCGAAATGAATTGGCACCGAAATGTACCGGCACCGAAATGAATTGGCACCGAAATGTACCGGCACCGAAATGAATTGGCACCGAAATGTACCGGCACCGAAATGAATTGGCACCGAAATGAACCCAACCCGTTCGGTGCAGGTCGGTTTGGTTTGAGCGTTTAGTGTTGGCTTTGTGTTGCTCTGCCACCTACCACTAAGACGACCCCTGCTGCATTTGCTTTGTATTTTCTTTTACTCCAACAAAGCTGTATTCTTTAGATCCTAAAGGCAAGGAGAGAGGAGTTCTTTGTACTGAAAATTTACTCTTTTTACTCAGAACACAGTATTCAAATACACACGACAGACAGTTTATTCTGTCGTGTGTATTTGAATACTGTGTTCTGAGTAAGAAGAGTAAATTTTCAGTACAAAGAACTCCTTTTTTATTCCGTTAGAACCACGAATACACTAATTTTAGAATGTTGATCGATGAGCTTATCAGTGTGTTCTGACACAGACGGTTTCCCAGGATATTGATAGGAATGCTGATCAGTTTCACCGACCGATCAGCTCGTCAACCGGTTGACTCAATAAATGCACGACCAGTTTGTTAGCCATCCTAGATTGCGAGAAAAAAGTCATAGCTTTTCTAAGTCTCATGACCTAAACAATCAGGAAATCTAATGTAACCAGAAAAGTTTTCAGCGGTTGAGTGTAGCTTTGCATCACTACCTATACTTGCACAAATTTGTATCAAACAGCACTACAAAAATAAATAGTCTGCTTGCGTGTTGCGTTGCGGCATGTATATGCTAGATTAGCGTCCAGTCTAAAATTCCAAAATTACACCAAAAAGTCTGGTAGGTTCCGTCAACAGGCGTTAAGTACGTACAGCACCTGACTAAATCAATTTGCTTTTCCAAACAAACAATTGCTTAATTGATGCCTTCCTGCATAAGCCATGCTGTCTCAGATCTATTGTGTGAGTGATTGACACCTCTCATTAGCCTCTTAATTGGAGCTGAACAGGTCACACTCAAAACACCACACGGAACACCCGAACTATGTCGCACCCAACCGGCCCACACCGAACCGACCCACACCCAACTGGCCCTGCACCGAAACGGGACACGCACCCAACCGGCCCACACCCAACCGGCCGCACCAAAACGGCCCACACCCAAACGGCCACACCGAACTGTACCCTATCCGAGGAAAGTTTGGCCTTTTCAGCAGGGGGTAACCCCCAAACATCCTAGTACACGTATGTTACATAGTCAGAACTGGGAACACGCCTAGATTAATAATTATTAAAGTTAAACGTGCTAAATAAAAAACGCGATTTCAGGCGCTCTAGAGCCTTTCTGAAATTTTGGATCATCAGCCTGGGGGAACCAGCTTCACACCCACCTGGCAGAAAAACCTTCCCCTCCCCGGGACCTGCACATGTCTGGTGCGAAGCAGTAAAACTGAACATGTACCACTTTGCAGCGTTCGGCCACGTCCTGAGCGGCCAGCATGGCGGCGTAGGGCGAAGCCTCGTCTCGGTCCGCTTTCACCTTCATTCCGCCGGTCACTCGGACGATCGTTTCTCTGCCTACAACATCATACACTCTATCATACATGGAACGGGGGGTCTGCCCCCACCCGACTTAGGCCAGACCCCCCCCCCCCGAGACGATTTCGCCGACCCCCCCCCCCTCCATTTTTATGGCAGAGTAAATTTTTGCAATTTTTTACAATTTCAGACACAAAATTGCCAAAATCGTCTGCAAACAATAGCTGTATTTCAGCCCAAATTAGCGATTTTTGGCCCAAAAAGTGCGATTTTTTCGATTTTTGAGCGTTTTTTAGTGCCCTACCCCCTCCCAAAATTTTGGCTCAGATCCCCCCCCCCGGCCGGCGCCAGACCCCCAACCCCCCTCCCCCTTTCGGCGGACGACCTGTTACATGTATGCACTCTATACAGGTCCTCCAGCGACGAAAGCTCCGCCAGCACGGGGCGAACTGTACAGAATTTCTGTTAGAACCTGAGTAACATGGTGGGAGGCACACATCGCTCCAAAAATGGGTTGGGGGCCTCAAGATCCGAAAAGATAGGGGGGGGTCTGCCGGTTTGGGGGGCGCGGGACGATTTTGGTGGGTGGGGTTAGGAACAAAAGTCGGCTTCAGGTGGGTGGGTGGGGTCGTTTTGGGGGGGGGGGGTCGAGCTCCAAGTTTGGGGGGTGGGCGAACCCCAGACCCCCACGCCCATGTATCGGTCGGAGTTGGCGTTTATCATGTCGCCGGCTAGTTGAGTCACTGTCGATAGGTTGATTTTTTGCTACAAGCAGTGATTTTCCGTTTCCAACTGTGTACGTTACGTTGCGTGGTGGTAGGCCATACATGTAACAGCTCCAGGCCGACCTGGGGTAGAGGGAGCTTTTTGAAAGTTTTCGACCCCGCCACACCTGAGGAAACCCTCCTACCCCTCCCCCTAGGTCGGCCCGGAGCTACTGTTATGTATGGATATGACATGTTGTAGAATCGGAAATAACGCACAAACTAATGACAAATTTTGACGTTATCAGAACAGAATGAAGAACTATCTGAAAACAAACATTCTTTATAATCCTCTGTTGACCTCCTATCCCGTTTTGGGCTATATCTACAGGTAATATAATCATAATACTCACAATGCGCTTGGCTGCTGCTTATTTAGGCGGCCCATCTAAATGGGCCGGGTTGCTCCCGCCGCCTGTTCTAATTGGTGAAAATATAGCGTAAAAATCTGGCCGAATTGCATATGTTAAATCGGTACATCATTTGTTGTCACACCACGATGATTAGGGATCTGTTTGATGTGGCTCATGTATCCATTTGGCGCTTTAACAATGGAGGGGGTTGGGTACAAAACGCTTCTCAAAAATCGAAAAAAATAACTATTTTTGGCTAAAAATACTCATTTGGGCTGAAATACGGCTAAAATTACTGTTTTGCAGGCGAGTTTGCCGATTTTTGTGTCGGGATTGCAAAAAATCTGCTCAAAAAATTATTTGCTTGAAAAATCGGAGGGTGGGGGGTGGAAAATCGTCTCGGGGGTTTAGGCGTAAGTCGGGTGGGGGGGCAGACCCGCTGTTACTTTTGTATGGCTCCAGTTCCGACACCTAGTCCTTCTCTAATTTTGTGCTTCTGTTACTCCTCGGTCGCCCTTTTCATATTGTGAGCTTGGTACTGTCTCGACATGCAAGCAATGCGAGAGAGAGAGAGACTGACCGGACAAATCGGTGATGTGAACGAAGGTGTCGTTGAAAGAGGCGAACAGATGGGGCACGCCGAACACGTTCTCCTCCCTCCTTCGCCTGAGGACCCAAACTCTCCACCGGCTGCTCCTCCTTCTGTGTCTTGCCTTTGCGGGGAGCCATCGCTTACTCTTCTCACCTTCTGCCTTGCTACCTCAACTCCGACTGAAACCCCTCACATCTATACAGGGCAACACACGTGGGGTGCAAAAGTTCAAACGCGCAGTCGGACAGAAAAAGTGACTTTTCACTTTCATTTGTTAGGTGAATTGGCAAGTGTTATACACGTTGCATAGCTTGAGATGCTGCGAAGAGGTTGGCGGAGACTGCACTGCAATGCGTTGCTTTATAGTAAAGTTATAGCCAGTCTAGCCGGACCGTCAGAAAAGGGTTAGCAAAAGTTTAAATGCACTTTAAAAATCCCACCAAAATCCGACTCAATCTTTCAAATAAAAGTTGTACGGACACCTAAATAGTGAATAATAAATAACAAGGCAAGTTTGATGCTTTGCACATTCTGTTAGCCCTGTTGTGCTCTTGTCCAATTGGCATTCGAGTTTTGCTCGTGCTATGGTGCCTGTATCAACGCGATCTCTAGCACCAAGTGCCAGTAGCACTCTGGTGACAGATCAAACTACTACATCTGGTGTATGTTAGAAAGTTTGGCATGATGATTTCAAGCTTTTTAGAAGAGTTAAAGTCAGAAACGTTGGTAATTATGGGCTCAAAGCAGATATTATAGTGAATCCCTTCTGGAGTGGCGACATTCTTATCAGTCCATCAGGGCATACTGACTCAGCTGCCTGGTTTTACCAAAAATAGCATGACCAAAGACAGCAGAAGCCCTAGACGCCAGAAAAGAAGAACACAGTAAAATTGGGACCTTTTCATCGTAGTCAAACACGAGTGAGCCAAGATTCAGTGAACACTCAATGGCAGAAGCATTCACTGAAGCAGCCATATGTCATCTTCAAACGACAGATGATAGGAATTGCATATTCGTGGGATCACACAATGTGTTACAGTTAACACGCAGTTTTAGGGAGCAGGACGATGTTTCTGGTCAAACTACCCTCACCGTTTCCGTCATTGATTATTGTGGATATTACTGATGTCAAGTATGCTGGTTATAGTGCCGTTAACTGAGTAAGGTGCCTAAATATGGCATGTTCTGGTATTTTTGCACTGAGAGAAACAATAGTATGTAAAAACCATATGAGTTAACCCATGTTTGTTGGGTTGCAGTCGATTGCCAACAACTGTAGACCAGAATACCTAAACCTCAGTGGAAGATGCGGAACAGCAATGATCTGTCGTCAACCTTAATCCCAATAAAAATGTTCTGCTTTTCGTGGCTCTGTACTCATGTACACAGTTGTATGTATGTATGTATGTAAACGTTTACTCAGGAAAACCTGAACCAGACGTAAAACTTGCCAAGGCAGGAAAACAACGCACATTGACTAGACACGCACTGCACTACACTACAATCTACCACAATAGTAAAGTACAATGTCAAGCAATGAAACGCACACTACGAATTCAGGCGACTTAACAAATCGGATAAACTCCAGCTGGGCTACCAGTAACAATGTGATCTTCTAATGTGTTCCAATCACAGCAATAGAACACAAATGCTTTCTGTAGAACGCAGGTGCCTATAGCGAGGTACTAAAACAGCAAGAGAGTGGACACTACGTGATTACCAGTCATTTCTCATAACTATCACCTGTCAGGTAACAGTCTAACACCATGTACATACTTGTAAAACAAAACAACTTGACGTTCAAGCACAAAGCGATTAATCGATTTCCACTTCCAACTTATCTAACATTTGAGGTAGGAAAGATTGTAGCGGTTCAAACTTAATTTTGCGGCACTTTTCTGGACGCGCTCAAGCGCACGATCAGCAACGTTCGTAGGATAAAGAACCCAACACACCGTACAAGAGATGCTTCGCTACCTGAGTATAGACCGTACAAATAACGTGACCAGCAAGTTGCTTCACTACTCGCCTGAGTGCACCCAGTGCCGACTTAGCAGCTACAACCTTAGAAGGTGGTGGACGTAGGCAAATTCTAGCATCCAGACGCACTCCTAAGTATACTACTTCGTGCACTTTCAACTTCTAAGTCACCAAGAGAAGAGGCGGTTCAAATTTCAGATGGTCACTAATAACAGTAGGAGCAACTGAGAAAAACATACACTTTGTCTTTTGAACATTTAGATTCAGACAAGCTCAGAAAAGGAATCGGCTATTAATTGCACATCCCCACTTGTTCCTCTCAGATTCCACCTGAAGTTACGAGACGATACAAGCTAGATCCAATCAGTATATCGAATGAGTCAGGCATTCGGTGACAGTTGTGTAGAGAACTGAGTTGATATAGGCCACAAACGAGCTGAGAATGGAATTCCACCTTGCGGGGTGCCTGAGAACGTGCCGCTTGGTTGACAGGATTGACCATCCACCCGCACTTGTTTGGGTTCGACCATACAGAAATATTTCAGTAGCGCAATGAGGAGAGTCGGGCACGGCAAGTCGGTCTGAAGACAAGTCGGCGGTCGGGCAAATGGTACGGGTGTCAAAAGCCGCGAAATATCGCCAGAAAACACCGCAGACCCTCATTTTACCCATTTCTTTGCAGAGTTCAAAACCGTCAACAACAGATTTTTCGAAATAAATCAGTGGGTACTCTGTAGAGCGGCCTTGCTGGAACCAAAACTGAGCAGAAGCGAGAGTTGGGTAGGGCAGCAAGAGTTTGGGGAGTCGACGCTCAAACAGCTTTGACAGTACAGGTAGGAGACTGATAGGGATCTAAAATCAGCAGGAGTTGTTGCAGAGGATTTTACTGCACTGGAACAACAATCGCTCGTTTCCATCCAGTAGGAAACTGGGCAGTGTCATTATGGCGATTGATCAGGGACGCAACTGGCTGCACTAGATCGGGTGCCGCTTCTCGAATCAGATCTCGCAGGAATATTGTCCGCACCACAAGCTTTGCGAACATCCAGAAGAGACAACTCACTGTCCACAACTTCTGCCTCACAGAGCCAGTCTGGTGACAGTTCAGCCGGCGCACGCTATGATGGGGACTGGACCGTCTAATCTGTTCCACTTTGAGTCGTAATAGCTTGCCAGCGCCTCCGCCTTTTCCTCTGCTTCAGTCACAGTAGTGTTCGACACACAGTTTGTTTAGCCTGATTATCAGTCTCAGTTACACATCCATAAGAAGTTTGAGAGAGTTCAAAACAATTCAAGGTGGAGACCATGTACACAGACCAGGCCAATTTCACCATGATGAGATGTGTTATGATTCAGATACGTTACGAGTGTGACTGAATTATTCCAAAGCATCAAAGTTGTCGTGTTGTTCATTAATTAGTATTTACGTAGGTATTCATACAATCGTTGTTTGAAAGAAGTTTAGTCAGGTTTTGTAGAATTTTGAAAGTGCGTTTAAACTTTTGCTAACCCATTTTTCTGACAGATTGACTTAGACCGGATGTAACTTCACCATAACGTAACCCGTTGTAGCGCAGTCTGGCACCACCTTTTTGGTACGATCTCAAGCTATGTAACGGTGTATAACACTTACCGATTACCTCCAACAAATTAGCGAAAAGTCAATTTTTCTTGAAGAGGACAAGGTGCGTTTAAACTTTTCCACCCCACTGTACATGGCACAGTTGTCAGTAGGGCCCGACCGGATATCCGGATCCGGCCCAATATGGCCATATACGGATACAACTTGTCAGGGTCAAAAATTAAAAAAAACAAATTAAGAAAAAAGTTTTTTAAAGGCTCAAAAATTATGTTTTGAAAAATCAATATACAAATTAAGGCAAAAAGTGGGAAAATTCACATGCATAAATGGAATTTTTTTACAAATTCTTCGCAAGCAGTCAACATTTTATCTAGCAACCTGCATAATACTGCTCTTGCATTGAGCCTAACAGCGACTGCTTAAGAAATCCTTCCTTAGGTTCGCCTAGAAGTGCCTCTAAAGACAAGTTTGGGTGAAATTATGCAGTTATAGGCAGTGTTTAGAGCCTTTGTGCATGTATGTGCGTCTTTTATTGTGCTGCGCATATTAACACAAACACGCTCGGCTACTATGGTCCATAGAGCTCCCGGGGTTCCGATCTAACCATATGTTGTGCCTATACTGATGCGTCTCTAGGGTTACTTTCATATTTGGCAAAAGAGGCCTCTGGGGACGTGCCCTATGCTGATTTAGATATCATTAGACTCATCAGATGAAGGGCTTTCAAATCATATATAACATGCCCATTTTGGACGATTTTGAAATTTTGGAATTTTGCCAAAAAATAATGGATAATCGATATTTATCGACAAAAACTTGTTATTTTATAACTAATTATGATGATCATTAAAAGTATTTATTTTGATCTGGGATCGGTTCTGATTTTACGCCCGGAAACTATACCCTAAATTTACCACAACAGGGATTTCTGAATTTACAACTAACCGAGATTTTATGTGCTTGACTATTGTGTATAACCCTTGTTGTGTTAGCAGCACGGACTGCAGTGTATTGTAACGGCTCTAATCTCGCCGCTGGCCTGGTCGGCCGTCCGCTCGCGCGCGCGCTAAGGTCAGAGCATGTGTCTAATGCGCCGGCCGCTGAGGGACCGATAAAACCCATGTTTACCGATTGCCTTACAATGTCAAAATATAGAGATTCTCGGCAATAATCAACACAAGTAAATGATAAAAATTTCACCAAGCCCAATCTTTCAAGATCAATTTAGTTGCTAGTCATTCAAATCGATACGCCTCTAGTTCCTATGCCGGCGCCAGTCAGAGCACAGTTTACAGAAAGAAGAAAGAAAGAAGAAATAGGAGGATAGACAGGGGTAGAGATTAGGGATGCAAATGGTATAAAAAATACCAAATACCAAATACCAGATGGTATTTTCTATACCAAATAGTCTAATTCCAAATAGTTGATAAACAGGTCGCTAGCTGTTTGTAATGAGCGCAAAATCATACTTTTTGTTTATTTCAGCAAAAATTTATAAGTTTTGCCTCAGTGGAAGGGTTTTTGTGGCATCTAAAAGAAATCTAGATCATGCCGAGAAAGAAAACGAGCAGAATTTGATGGTTTTTCACTGACTCGGGAAATGGGCAAGCACGTTGTGACGTTTGCAAATCTAGGCTCGGTCTCGATAAGGGGCCGTCCACAAACGATGTCGTTCCAAAATCCCGAATTTTCGGACCCCCTTCTCCCAAAATCGCCTTGCGTCGTTACATAGGGGCCCTCCCACTTTTGAGAATTTTCCATGAATGGTTGTTATAGGCGTAAACTGGTCAGAATTCTTTGTTGTTTTGTTGCCCAGAAACGGTAAAGAGACGTGTTGTTCTGCGTATCTGCAATGTTAAACTTTTAGTAAATTAGAAATAAAGAGAAAACTCTGAACAGAAGAGCTCTGACATGGTATACAGTCGCAAAATATGCAGAATTAATCGCTTAAAAGCTAACTGTTTAGTTATTTAAACTATTTGGTACTATTTGGTATAAAATAATACCAAATACCAAATAAATACCTAGAAAATACCAAATAATTCCGAATAATACCAAATAATACCGGATACCATTTGCATCCCTAGTAGAGATGCAACCGAAACCGGTAATACTGTAGTGGTTGGAACAGGAGGGGTTTCTGGAAATGTCATCAAGCAGAATGGGCCTACATACAATTCAGTAAAACAAAGAAAATGCTATTAATAGTAATAATATGCGTTTATTTTTAAAAATATCCGATTTATTATTTTTTATTATTATGTAATATGGAATTCGAACCCCCAGGCGTGGTACGGTACGGGAAAATGGTTCAATGATTTTGACCGTGCCCAGGACCGTAGTTTATAACTGCAAATGTTTCTGGGCACAAAGAGTTCTCATTTTTTGCTAGTTCAACCTGAAATTGAAGCTGCCAACTGCAATTAAAGTCTAGATTTTCCATATTTTTAAAGTTTTTTCAATTTTTAAGCATTGCTGTCTAAAATTCACCTTTTTTGTCTGATTGCCGAAAAAAAAGCAGAGCTTCTATTTATTTGTAAGCGTTTTAAAAGTGAATCGACAGTGATTAACGAATACTTGGATATTCTACATTAGTGAGCCACTTTCTGAACAGAAGCGCGACCGATTTATTATGAAAAACAACTGGTTTAGCGAATACGATGGACGGAACAGGGATTTCTTCAACCTCGTCGTATCCAGAGCGGAGACAAAGAAACTATGCAGAAGAAACTTGCGTACGATAAGGCAGCTTGCTGACAACCGAGTATTGTTCACAGAGATTGTACTGAAGGAAGATTTGATTAGGCACCTAGAAAGAGAAAGAGATTAGGCGTGGGCGAACGCAACAACCGCTTTTTAGTACCGCATTGAGGATTCCTAATCAGCTGGGCGCGTCGTCAGTGCCCAACACAGAAAAGAAAATCGGACGCCGGTTAGTTTTAAAGCACGGTGACTGCAGTTGTTATAGGCTCATTTGAAGAACACAGAGTCACTTTCCTTAGATGACTTGTCTTGTGCCGTACGTACGTACGTGCTGTGTCGTACGGTCCGCGCTGCTTGACTTTTTCGGTCGCTGGCTTTCCTTGATCTCGACTTGCGTACAGGTCATAGTTGCGCTTCCGTACAGTACGCAGGAGTGGTGTGGGCTCTTTTTGCTGCCGTTTCTTACTAGTGCGGTCAGCCATCAAGCGATCTACCATTGGTAAACTTGGGGGTACCGTTGTCAAGTAAATTAAAATTAAAATCAAATTAAATTCGAAAATAATTTGCTTACGAAGAGTAAATTAAATGGCAAGTAAATTAAAATAAAATTAAATCTCTGACAAAAATGACGAAGCAAGTAAAAAGTAAATTAAATAGATTGAAAAGGCCGAAAAATTTACTTTCAATTTACTTCTAATTTACTTCTAATTTGCTTCACTGACCATTCGATCTGTGGTTGTTGTCGGCTCTCGCAAGCTACTTGTTGTTATTCTGTGCTCATTCTGTCTGTCTATTTGACTGCACCACATATGCTCTCCCTGTTGAAAACTCATCTACTGTGCTGCAGATACCATACAACTCATAGTTTGGTTCTGAAATTTTGTGATATTCTGATCTATCCTTGACCTGTCCAACCAAACAAAATAGTAAATTTGAAATCATAATATTCTCGGCGAGTAGCATAGGAACCGAACTAGCGAGACATTTCACCAAACGTCTGTAAAATATGAGAATAGACATTTTCGCCCCTTAATTTAGTTATAAACAAACCAAGGGATTTCTCTCTACATACAATGTAGTGATTCGTCAGGAGGACTGATACCTATACACCGTACTGTATGTACTACGTATGTACGTGCTGTTTGCACAAACGAAAAATGGTGATTTGCTGATTTCTCAACTGTCAAAACTTGTTTCTCAAAAATCTCGCTTCAAATCCTGCACTAGTGTATGTACAGTACAGTACAAGAAACTACAGTTTTAAGTAACCACCGATGCGTGAAAGCACGTTTGTTTCATAAAAATGAAACCTGTCATTGAATAAAAGCATAGGTATGTATTAGCTTTTCGTCTGCTGTTCCTGTACTGTTTCTGGTTTGGCAAATTAAGAGTTAGTTGTATGGCATCTGCTGTTCCAAGAAAAAAGTAATTATAAGGCATTGAACGAACAACTGCGTTTTGCAGAGAACACGACGACACTATTTGAAGAGGTTAACAAACCAATGGAGTTAGATTTCATAGTGTTTTTAGTTTAGCGGAAATCGGTACTCAGATATTCAATCATTTTAGGGTCTTTTCCATAACTTTTTTGTATGGAAAAGTAAATTAGAATTTAATTAAAAGTTGAAAGTAAATTAAAATCAAATTAAATTGTTGGTAAACTGGAGCAAGTAAATTAAAAAGTAAGTAAATTATTTTGTGGAGGTGCAAGTAAATTAAAAAGCAAGTAAATTCCTAAACTAATTTACTTGACAACGGTACTTGGGGGCACTTAAAGATGTCTCGGAGATTCTGATTCGGGGGTCGTCCATCGGGTGGGGGTACTCCGTTGTTAGATCTATGGATTGTATCAACTAGAGTGCGAACAATACCTGAAAAACCCAATACCCAATCGCAATACCTGAGACCCTCAATACCCCAATACCCAGTACAAAATACCCAATACTTGCGTAGCTGAGCCAAAAATTGCATTTCAGTGAACAAGTACATTCCAGTGGTGTACACAGGATTTCTTTTACAGGGATTAAAATTTGGAAGAGGCCTCGTTGGGCAATTGTCCAACTAGGGCGAGAAATTTTGAAAAATTACCCTTTAAGCAAGCATTTAGAAGCCGTTCTGGAGGGTAAAATAAGCAGAAATTAACAGTTTTAGTCCATACATAATCTACTGTATTATAATGTTTCATATTTTCGGCGGATTTTTTTTCGTACTCCACCGGAGAAGGGGTGTACCAGACCCACCCGCACCCCCTGGGTACAGCACTAATACATTGTACATTCTACATCACTAAAAATGACAAATTTCAATTGAACTACAAGCGTTCATCTTAGATAAGAACAGAGAAATTGCACTAATTACTAGTGTACTACTTAGAAAAGCGGACAGTATAAGACATTCTTAACCCTTTGAATTTCACCCCAAAAATATGTGTCGTGAATAGTCCCGATGTGTCGACATTTAGAAAAGGTCCACTAATCAAGTCCAGACTGATTTCCGACATTTCGGGGAAAGGTCGTGAATTTTCCGACCCTTCTACGGTTCGAAAGCAAAAATGGGTATGGAAGTGTCGGAAACCGGCGGAAGATGGATATATGAATAATCTTTCTTCATATATCAGTGTTTTTCTTCATATATGAATAACTTTCACGATATATCCATTTACCGCCGGTTACGAGTTATTAGCAGCTAAATTTAAATCTTCAGTGTACGCAGCCCTGTAAATCATGGTGGAAACTATGGAGCAATGCTATATTTGTCTGTGGAGCCTAGGATACACATGTACAAGAGTGATTCTTTTGTAATGTCTGTCTTATCAGAATTGCCATCTTTCAGAAACTTCGAACATCGTAAATACGGTTATCATGAACACAAAAGAACAAAACGTACAAAGCGTACACGCATATCGCAGTCCAAAAAGAGCATCACGAACACAACTTTACTGCCTTAGGTCTTGGCCTTTTCTCTAATTGGGGGCAGGTGCTGCTTTTGTGGATCGTCAAACAAATAATTGTTTTCGAAATGGAATAGCCAGTCGCAATTTCCCGGGCACAGTCTAACCTGGGTGGACCCATCGAACCGTACATTCCTGATGACGTTCAATAATTCGCTCCCGGTCAGATGAGGATCGATAGGCTCGAGCTGCTGCCTCATGTTCAAACCCTAATTTGGGTTTCAAAAGCCCTAAATACTGTATGTAGGGTTCCGAACCCAAATTTGGGTTTCATAGAGACTAAACAGGGTTTCTGGAGGCCCAAAATTGGGTTCCGGAACCCTAATTTGGGGTTCAAAAGCCCTAAATAGAGTTGCCGGACCGTAATTTGGGTTTCAAAATCTCTAAAGATTCCTGAGAAATGCATTTTAACTGTATTATGTCGAATAAAATGGGGTTTTTTGCACGTTTCAAAGCAAAATAGGCTTTTTTGCACATTTTAAATAAAAAATAGGGCCTTTTGCATGTTTTAAAGCAAAAATAGGGTTTTAAACAACATTTTTGCACTTCAGACAGGATTTTTACCCGATTTTTAGTCCTCAAAACTAAAAATTTGAGCCCAAAAAGGTCGCTGAAACCCACTTTTGGATACCAAAAAAGGTTGCTAAAACCCCCTTTGGACATATGTAGTGCTGAAACCCTATTTTGGATCAGAAAAATTCCAACCCTAGCCGAAAACCCAGCTATATGTATGATAGGAGCGGAGAAAACTGCTGTAACCCCGACCGAAGCTGAGCGAGTGTACTCCGTGTCTTTCTGGGTATGAGGTTTCAGTTTTCAGGGGTATGGTCGTTCCAGGGGATATTGATCTATGAAGGGGTCATATGTACATGTTACAGGGCATTCGGCGAAGGGAGTTGCGGGCTGGCGCCGGCTAGGGGGTGGGGTCAAAGCCGAAATTTGCTGAAGTGGGGTTTCGCACTAGGCTAAAAATGGCTATTTTGGGATAAAAATCGTAAAAGATCGATAGAAATCGCATCAATGCCGGCGCAGCAGCCAAAGTTGTTCACGCCTCAACGAACGCTGTAGTCCGTAGTCGGTAGTTCACTCAATTGCCACTATGCACTAATCAAGCCGTACAAGCAGACGAGTGCTATGCAAATTTTTGCCAAAACCCGGTCTTAATACCACTTTATAATTGAAGCGTTCAGACGAAGAAATGCCTCAGTCCACTTTTTGAAAAAATTGAGTTATAATCGGCAGTATAATCCCCTAACTATAGACGTGTTAAATACAAATTATCTAATCTAAAAACGTTCTCTGTCCTGAGTTACAGCATCGTAATTTTTGAACAGCGCGCAAAATTCCGTTGAAGAAAAGCCTAAGTCCAAATTCAACTTGAAAATCAGGTAAGCTTGCCTTCCTACGGTATCAACGCGGTCAACGCGCGATGCAGCGCAAAGAAAAATACCGAATACCGGATACCGAATAATTTTTTAGAATACCGGATAGTAATGATGATCAGGTTTTAAAGAAATACAGTAATTTTCAGGCGACAAAATATAGTTTTTCGATGCATTCAAGGTAGGATATAATGCCCAATAATATATTTGATATGACTGATCAAATCGTCGAATTAGCTATATTTTCTAGATAATAGGCTGCAGTTGAGTCCGAAAATAGTGCTAATCTGCATGCGAAACCAAAAATACGCTCGAAAACTGGAAAAATTGTCATGAAAATGCTATTTTTTGCTATCCGGTATCCAAAATATACCGGATACCGGATGGTGTTTTAGAGCAAAAGAAATACCGAATACCGGATTATCCGGTATATACCGGATTATCCGGTATATACCGGATTATCGTTGCATCTGCAGCTCGGGCAACAATAAAAAATGGCAAGATTGTCGTGGCGGCTGCCACGAATGTACATAGATATTGATTGCACTTTAAACTTAGCGCTGTATCGTACGTGTGTGTAAGCATGTCTGCTCTGAGAATGAGCTGAATTAATAGGGTATGAGTAAGAGGAAAAATAGGTGTGTGTGTGTGTAGAAAGAATTGCTAAGAAAAGCAACGTGCGCGCATAAACGAGAAACTGTACTACTTACGCATAAACGAGAAACTGTAATTGACGGTGTGAGAGGAGAAAGAAGAAATTTACGCCCGGTTTCGCCACATGGCATCCCAGCGTCGGGAGAAGAAGTAACTGCCTAATCCTCAAAAATTATCAAACTTAGTTGTTGCCAAATTTTCGCTCTAAAAACTCCCCTAGCCTAAAACAGTTAGCTGTAGCCTCTAAGAAGATAGAAGATGGCGCAAACCTTAGCCTCTCACAAAGGAAGACGAACGCGCGCGCGTAACGCTTTAGACCGAGCGCTGGACTTGGCCCAAGAAGTTGTGACATTGAAAGTCTGCGATGTTCCAGACGACGATTTGGATTCAGCGCATCAAGTTGCAGCTGAAAAACTGTGCGATCTGCAGACGAAACTGGAGAAACTCGAGACGGCTAATCAACTATTGGAAGACGCATATGCCGAAATAGACGTTGGTGAAGCTGAAGAATTTCAAGCAGTCCTGGAAAGAGATGAACCCTTTATGGAGGACGTGACAACGTCAATTTCTCGTCTGAAAGCTTTCAAAGAAGGCATGGACCGAAGGTTAGCCAATGGTACTGCTCGACGCAATGACTTAGAGGGTCAGGTTCATGAACTAACGCAGAAACTTAACGACATGCAGGCGAATCCTGCGGGCGCTGCTCCTGCTGCCACCAATTCTTCAGTTAAACTTCCCAAGCTCGAGATCGAAAGGTTCAATGGAAACGTAATGAAATGGCGCGAGTTTTGGGATTCATTTGAGGCGGCAGTACACGCCAACACCAAGCTCATGGCGGTTGAAAAGTTCAATTACTTGAAAACGAAATTGTCTGGCGATGCCTTGACTGCTGTCAGTGGTTTTCAGCTTTCCAACCAGAACTATGCCACTGCAGTTGACGTGCTTAAACGGCGATTTGGCAACGCTCAGGCAATAATTGACGCTCACTACATAGCTTTGAATGAACTGCAGCCGGCCGTAAATCAAGCTCAGAAACTCCGTCAGCTGTACGACAGCATGGAAAACCATTTAAGAAGTTTAGAAGCAGCTGGAGATAACGTTGATACAAGACAGATGGTTGCGCTGCTCAAGTCTAAACTACCGGAAGAAGTACTTCATCAGCTGAACATGCAGACTGTGAAGAATCTCAGAAAACTGTTGGGTCGGTATGTCTCATCAAGAGAGACTGTTGTTACAAGACCCAGTTCCTCAAGGTCTCATCCAGCACAAGGATCTCAGAATTCGTTCAGTAGGGTGAGGAACACACAAAGAAGTACGGCAGAGGCCTTGCTGGCTGGACAAGGAAGTCAAGAAATGAACGCCAGAGGAAACCGGAAATGCAGATACTGTAGCAAACCACATTGGTCAGACGAGTGCAGTGCCTACAAGACTGTTAACGAACGAAAGGCACAGCTCAAAGGTGGTTGCTACAACTGCTTGAGAAGTGGACACAAATTGAAAGATTGCAAGTTTAACATGGCTTGTGTCTACTGTGGATGGCGCCAAAACCATCACCGAAGTCTCTGTATGAAGCGTTTCTCAAGCAGTAGATCAGAAGTCACTGGCGTAGTTCAAGATGAAAGAAGTTCTGCTTCAGAGCTTGGTATTCTCAGTGCTCAAGGTGAAGACATGCTCATTGCCGCTGGAGAATGTGTGCTTATGCAAACGGCCAGAACTGAAGTGATAAGGTACAGAGAAATCGCTCTGTCAGAGACATGCATGGGAAGCATGACAACCGAGGTCTCCCTCAGGATCTCCATCAGAAGGTAATCGATCACATTGCTAGTTTCCCTGCAAGAGAGTCGCACTACTCTTGTAAAAAGAACAACAGTCGTCTCTACTTGGAGCCAACTCTCAGCGTGAAGAAGATGTATGATTTGTTTGCTGCAACAGATCCTGATGCTGCACAGCAGATCAAGTACAAGTTCTACCTGGATGTGTTCAATACGAAAATCAACATTGCCTTTGGGTCACCTCGCACAGACAAGTGCGATAAATGTGAGCTGATGGAAGCTGAGATAAAGCAAGCTAAGTTTAGCTCAACAAAGGATTCACAGATAAAGGAAATGGAGCAGAAGAAAGAGCTCCATTTGGCAAAGGCCGAGTGTTTTTATCAGCAGATCCGCGATGTTACTGAGCTGGTGAAATCCGAGCCTGACCAAATGGCTATCAGTATTGATTACGAGAAAAACCATCCCCTCCCAGTGACCAACATCGGACAGGAGTACTACAAAAGGCAGCTCTGGGTGCAGACCTTTGGGGTTCACTGCCTCAAAACAGACTCTGTGTGCATGTTTATGTATGCAGAGCACTTCGCTTTGAAGGGCCCAAATGAGGTGATATCTTGCCTTGACTGGTACATCAGAAACAAAGCCCCTCCTGGAGTGAAAACGTTGCACATATTCTGTGACAACTGCGCCGGACAAAACAAGAACAAGTTTCTCTGGGGTTTTCTGGAATCTCTGGTTGACTCTGGTCAGCTCTCTCTGGTCAACGTTTACTATCCAGTCCCTGGTCACAGTTTCATGCCCTGTGATAGGGATTTCGCTTTGATTGAAAAGAAAAAGAAGCGCTATGAAGTGGTTGCAAAGCCATCCACTTGGGTCGATCTTGTCAGAAGCGCCAGAATGAAGAATCCATTCGAGGTTGTCTATGTGCAGCACCCTCTCACAGACGACCTGCAACAGGATGGGACTCCAGTGGTTCAAGTGAAAGATTTCAAGTCAGCCACGGCATCGTTTCTTCAGCCAGTGCGAGGCATTTCGGCTGCTCGAGGTCTGCAGATCAGTCGCACCAGTTTGCGGGTGCGAAAGGCAATGAATGAGGAGCCCAGCATTGAGATCAAATTAATCAGAAGGGGAAAGAAAAAACAGCAGCTGATGGCAGCCATTGCATCCGCTCACCCAGCATACACTCGATTTGTTCCTATCAAAGGATCGAAGCTGAAAGATGTCACAGCTCTTTTGGAGCACGTTGTTTTGCCAACCTCATGCACTTTCTACAAATCGCTGTCAGAAGCTCGTGTGCTAGGGGAGGAAGTTGAGTCGGATTATGACGAGGAGTCTTGATTCTGCACTTGTTGGGCAATGAAAACATGTTTCTGCATTTGTGTTTTTGTTTCTGTTCTTTTTTAAAAATTTCTGAAAATGGACTTAGGCTGTTTTAAGGTCCAGACCTTAAAACAGCCTAAGTCCACTATCAGAAATTTTAAAAAATATCCAAATCAGGAAACATGTGGATGCCCAAATTCAGGTTGAGAGTAGCACTGGTCTGGGCCTCTTTTGACATAATACTCTTGGAGGCATAGCATTTTGCACTTTTTATTTGAGGCTGACTAAAAACTTCAAACGCGTTTTTCTCGTTTCATCTATTTATGGACTGAGGCATTTCTTCGTCTGAACGCTTCAATTACATCATGAAGGCAGAAGAGCAGCACGTTTTTTCTAAATTTGTCCATACTGTACATACCTTGCATCATTTGCGAGCAGTTAATTAAGTCCTCTTGCTGTAAATAGTGCAACTTTGTGTTTCGACGATCTTTGAATTCTGCCATCAGATATAAACCGTACGCATGTCACCTGAAAAGATTTTCTTTTCTTTTCGAATTCCGACACAAAAGTGGTTTACAATTGTTGTATTTGTTTGTTGTCGTCCGATCTTGTTGCTGCCGCGCTGCTCAGCTACACAGTGGCGGTGTTTTCTCGATCTAGCCGACAGTCTTTATCAAACGGCCAACACCGGCGCACACTAGAGAGAAACTAAACTGTAGCGAAAGTAGTGTAGCCCTGGTGCTCTGCATGCAATCGGCCGTTCCTTCCCTCCCCCCATCCTTGTTTGCTACACAAAGCGGCCTTTGTTCTCGGCCACGCCGTCCCACGCTTTTGCGCGCCAACTTGGCACAGACTGAGAGAGATTGGCTGGCACGTCCTACACACATGTAGCAGCACTCAATACAAACAGAGACGGCCGTCCTACTAACACAGCATTTACGTATGCCTAGACACATCAACAAAACAATGCAATCACCTGGCTACTGGTCTCACGGCCGGCCTTAGGTTTATGAGATATAATTTATGCGTATACTTTTCAGTGGCCATCCTAAAGGATGAACTAGGCAAATTTAGCCTCAAATTTACTAAACACGGCTATTTCAAAGCTACAAACTAAGTTCCATAGCTTAGCTTTCCGTACAAAATGAATAATGAACGCTACTATCAATAACGATTAATTTAAACCAACCTGATTCATGCTCAACAGGCCACGGCAAGACCGGGCACGTTGAGACAGGATTGTCGGCGGATTCTTCACATTTGAACGCCGTCGAAACCTGTTGCTTCGTATTTGAACGCCTTCGAAAGCAGTCCGCTTCGCATTTGAACGCGGCCATCTGAAATCATACAAATCCGACATTTATTTTTTTCCGACCCTTACAATCTGCACATATATTTTGAAATATATACCGACAAAATCCGACCCATAAAAAATTTCACGACCTTTAACGCATTTTTTCCGACCCTTCTAAACGCCTCTGGACCTACTCCATATGGAGTAGGTGTGATTCAAAGGGTTAATCTTTAGTTTATTAACGCAAAAACGGCTTTGTATACCTAATCATCGGTCAATATTTTCGATTTTTTCAGGTCAGTTTTTCAGTTCAACAAGTATTTTTATCGATTTTTATAGGTCCTAATTAGTATTGGGTATTGGTGAATAAAAACCAAATGCAGTACACAACCGAACAACATATGTTTCTCTTTTGATAACTTAGCCCGCTTGACTCAGTTGATGTGTACGGTACATATTCTTGATTCTGTTGGTGAAAGTTAATCTGCCTGAACCATGCTATCCAAAATTACACATAATAAAAAACCTTTCAACCAAACACACAACACAATTTACACTGTTTCAGATTGTGCACTGTTTCGAACGTTTAACCATAATTTAGATGGCTAACAAAATTCCAATCACTACATTTGCAACGCACCGTAGTTTTAGTCGCAAAACACTCGATGGGCAATTTCAGTTGCACTTTAGTTGCATTTTTGTTGGCCACTGACCCCGCGCGAATCAGCTGGGGGAAGTCGGGGATCCGATTCCATATTGCTAAATTTCTTGTAGTTAATAATATTTAATTTATTGGGATCTCCAGCACAGTGTTTTGGTTCTTTGACTGGCAACGCAACCTACGTAACCCTTCCATGGACCGTAGTTTTAAATCTTCAGATATTGGTAGGCAGGCAATTGAAGTTGCTTTTTTCATGTTTCGTATTTTTCAAATTGCGCTGCAATTTAATTGTCATTGCCAACCGAGATCGGGCAGACATGTTAAGTGGGGGGTCGGCGAAATCGGCCGGCATGGTGTGCGTTGGACATCCCTATGGCCCCAAAGTAAAACCCTAAAACAGTTCCGTCCAACTCCCTCTGGGTAGCCTGCAATGGAGCATCCATGGTTCTCTCTGATGGGGCCATTTTCCATAGTAAAACTCCAAACCACCCCTAACGGAAATGGGCGTTTCTCAGGGGGCCGAGTTAGCTGAGACACGTGCTAGCCAGCATTCGAAAGCTCACATCATGGGCTTTCAGAATCTGTAATAAAATTTATGGTGATTTTTGTTGTATCAAAAATAATCGATCGCAAAATATCGATTGATCACGATTTTATCAGTTTTCAGCATCTGACTAAAGTAGCTACAAAGAAAAATGGGATGACCAAATTGAGGTTTTCTGGTACGCCAAATTCATTGGCGACGCCCATTTACAGCTACGATCACTTGATCAATCGATAATCGATATTCGATCGATTATCGATTTTTTGCTCTGCAGATGACCCAACTACACAGGCTATGATGTTAGTGGTTTTTGGGTACGCTGATTTCAACCACGATGTCCGTTTAGAGCTATCATCGCGTTTTAATTCGATAATCGATATCGATTGATTATCGATTTTTTGCTGTGCAGATAAACAAAACACATAAGCTATAATGTCGGTGGTTTTTGAGCATGCTGATTTCAACCACGATGTTGGTTTAGAGCTATCATCGCGTTTTAATTCGATAATCGATATCGATTGATTATCGATTTTTTGCTGTGTAGATAAACAAAACACATAAGCTATAATGTCGGTGGTTTTTGAGCATGCTTATTTCAACCACGATGTCGGTTTAGAGCTATCATCGCGTTTTAATTCGATAATCGATATCGATTGATTATCGATTTTTTGCTGTGCAGATAAACAAAACACATAAGCTATAATGTCGGTGGTTTTTGGGCATGCTGATTTCAACCACGATGTCGGTTTAGAGCTATCATCGCGTTTCATTCGATAATCGATATCGATTGATTATCGATTTTTTGCTGTGCAGATAAACAAAACACATAAGCTATAATGTCGGTGGTTTTTGAGCATGCTGATTTCAACCACGATGTCGGTTTAGAGCTATCATCGCGTTTTAATTCGATAATCGATATCGATTGATTATCGATTTTTTGCTGTGCAGATAAACAAAACACATAAGCTATAATGTTGGTGGTTTTTGGGCATGCTGATTTCAACCACGATGTCGGTTTAGAGCTATCATCGCGTTTTAATTCGATAATCGATATCGATTGATTATCGATTTTTTGCTCTGCAGATAAACAAAACACATAAGCTATAATGTCAGTGGTTTTCGCGTATGCCGATGTCAACTATTATGTCGGTTTAGAGCAGGGGTTTAGAGGTATCATCGCGTTTTAGTTCGATAATCGATATCGATTGATTATCGATTTTTTGCTCTGCAGATAAACAAAACACATAAGCTATAATGTCAGTGGTTTTCGCGTATGCCGATGTCAACTATTATGTCGGTTTAGAGCAGGGGTTTAGAGGTATCATCGCGTTTTAGTTCGATAATCGATATCGATTGATTATCGATTTTTTTCTGTGCAAATGATCGAACCACACAGGCTATGTTTTTAGTGGTTTTTGGGCATTCCGATTTCAACCATGATGTCGTTTTAGAGCTATCATCACAGTATAGTTCGATTATCAATATCGATTGATTGTCAAGTATCGATTTTTTTGTGGAATAGGTGAAATAATACAACTTCCGCCTTATGCGTTTTCTTCTATTACTTGTTGTAGCTAAGCTGGTGTCCGTTTACCCATAGTGAATGCATCAATCAATATATGGGCATTTTGAATATTCCAACTGTGTTTAGAATAACTGGACTCCAATGGGAAAAAATTAGGCTCGGGAAGTATATCGAAGGGCGCATACATAAAATGGGTTTTGGTGCAGAACACAAAGAGAAAGCAAGACTTCAGAACAATCTATTCTAAAATATTTGGACCATATACTACATGCTCCAAAGCAATCAGAGTTTTGTAGTACATAAAGCGTATGTACAAACTAGAAGGGGCCAGGAGCCTATAACGCTATTCTATATTGATTATCGAACTATACTGCAATGATAGCTCTAAACCGACCTAATGGTTGAAATCGGCATGCCTGAAAACCACTAAAAACATAGCCTGTGTGTGTGGTTCGATCATTTGCACAGAAAAAAATCGATAATCAATCGATATTGATAATCGAACTAAACTGCAATGATAGCTCAAAAAATATCATGGTTGAAATCGGCATGCCCGAAAACCACTGATATTATAGCTTGTGTTTTGTTTATTTGCACAGCAAAAAAATCAATAATCAATCGATACCGATTATCGAATTAAAACGCGATGATAGCTCTAAACCGACATAATGGTTGAAATCGGCATGCCTGAAAACCAGTGAGATTATAGCTTATGTGTTTTGTTTATCTGCACAGCAAAAAATCGATAATCAATCGATATCGATTATCGAATTAAAACGCGATGATAGCTCTAAACCGACATCGTGGTTGAAATCAGCGTGCCCGAAAACCACTAACATCATAGCCTGTGTAGTTGGGTCATCTGCAGAGCAAAAAATCGATAATCAATCGATATCGATTATCGAATTAAAACGCGATGATAGCTCTAAACCGACATCGTGGTTGAAATCAGCATGCTCAAAAACCACTGACATTATAGCTTATGTGTTTTGTTTATCTGCACAGCAAAAAATCGATAATCAATCGATATCGATTATCGAATTAAAACGCGATGATAGCTCTAAACCGACATCGTGGTTGAAATCAGCGTGCCCGAAAACCACTAACATCATAGCCTGTGTAGTTGGGTCATCTGCAGAGCAAAAAATCGATAATCGATCGAATATCGATCATCGATTGATCAAGTGATCGTAGCTGTAAATGGGCGTCGCCAATGAATTTGACGTACCAGAAAACCTCAATTTGGTCATCCCATTTTCCTTTGTAGCTACTTTAGACAGATGCTGAAAACTGATAAAATCGTGATCAATCGATATTTTGCGATCGATTATTTTTGATACAACAAAAATCACCATAAATTTTATTGCAGATTCTGAAAGCCCATGATGTGAGCTTTCGAACGCTGGCTAGCACGTGCCTCAACTAACTCGGCCCCCTGAGAAACGCCCATTTCCGTTAGGGGTGTTTTCGAGTTTTACTATGGAAAATGACCCCCATCAGAGAGAACCATGGATGGCCATTGCAGGCTACCCAGAGGGAGTTGGACGGAACTGTTTTAGGGTTTTACTTTGGTGCCATAGGGATGTCCAACGCACACCATGCCGGCCGATTCCGCCGACCCCCCACTTAACATGTCTGCCTGATGGCTGCCTGATTTCGGTTGGCAATGACAATTAAACTCTACTTTCTCGCGCAGAGCCGCCAAATGTCCAATTAGCCAATTCGCCTTTTTGGCCCGGAAAATGTCAAATATGAAGCTGAAAAAATTTGTCTGATGAAAATGTTGTATAATGGATAGAATTTTGGCGGGTTGCGTGATGAGGCTTTTCCGTCACGCATTTTTTACTGGCCGTCTACACAGATTTTTGTAGCAATAAACCATGTACTACATACACCATTGAAGGGCTCTGAAAAGAGCGAGGGGTATTCTTATTCTGAGCTGTCAGGAAGGACAGTGGAACTCAAGAATGAACAAACGAACGAACTAACGAACAAATGAATGAATGAATGAATGAACGAACAAATGAGCGAACAAACAAACAAGTGAATGAATGAACGAATGAACGAATGAACGAATGAATGAACGAATGAACAAACGAATGAACGAACGAACAAACGAATGAACGAACGAACGAATGAACGAACGAACGAACAAATGAACGAATGAACGAACGAACAAATGAACGAACAAATGAACGAACGAACAAACGAATGAACAAACAAACGAACGAACGAACAAACGAACGAACGAACGAACGAATGAAGAACGAATGAATGAATGAATGAACAAACGAACGAACGAATGAACAAACGAACGAATGAACAAACGAATGAACAAACGAACGAACAAATGAATGAATGAATGAATGAATGAACGAATGAACGAACGAACGAATGAATGAACGAACGAACGAACGAACGAACGAACGAACAAGTGAGCGAGTGAACAAACGAACAAGTGAACGAACAAGCGAATGAACGAACGAACGAATGAACAAATGAACAAACGAACAAATGAATGAACGAATGAATGAACGAACGAACAAACGAACGAATGAACAAATGAATGAACGAACGAACGAACGAACGAATGAACGAACGAACGAACGAACGAACGAACAAACGAACCAACCAACCAACCAACCAACCAACCAACCAACCAACCAACCCAGGAGAAGACTTAAAGCACACAGACAGAACAAACCAACAGAGAGCACTTTTGCGGCTTTCCGAATCGGTCAAATCAAACGTTTCTGCTTGCCGTTTTCCATTCACTCACAAACAACAAAGCCAGCACAGACAGATTGGCTGAAGGACAAGCGATTTACAAGTTATAATTACTTGTCTTTGCCCTTCCGTTATTGCACCTGTAAGAGACTGATTTTAAAAGAGCGTGCCACAGTACAACGTTTTGAAAATTCAAAAACGTAAACAAGAAAAAATTCAGAAACATTTGACAAAGCGCAAGCCATCAACTCAAAACCGATCTTCCTGAAAATTCTTCGAAGGAGGCATTTCCTTTCCTTGCGTTCTCGGCAAAACTGGAAACCAATCTTTGATGTTTTCGGATAAGATTTGGCATCTGAACAGAGCGTGCAGGCATTTTCTTATCTCTCGGTGTCTTTTGGTGTACAAAAACACGTTAGCTACAGTACTCAGATCTGTTATGCCTATAACAATCCATCCAACAAACGCCTGATCATTCGGCACCACTTTACGCAAATAAGTCCAAGTCGAATAGGGTATTGCGTATAAAATAAAGGTCACACCAGCCGACAAACCCATAGTTACCGTAACCTTACGCAGTTTCTTACGGTAGATTATCCATTCATGATCATTGTTACCATCTTCTTTGTGTGACACTATGTTCATGCGTTTCAACAGACGTTTCTTGTACACAACCACCACCACACCGTACAGCACACAGCTAGAGTACAGCCACACCTTACCCATGTAGGACTGAATATCATAGCCGGTGAGAAAAGTACCGGTACTGACACACAGACGCACGATTTGTGAGGGTCTAGTCAGTGGGTAATACAACTGGACAGCGCCCAGACAGCCTGTCCACATGCCCATGCATGCTAGCAAGCAGTAGACATAGCTTACCTGCTGTCGGTAGTACCAGATCGGTAGCCACACAGCCAAGAGTCGGTCTACACTCAACAGCAACAACATCAGAAACGAAGGTTGAGCTCCAATCAGAAGCGAAAGCATACGCAGGGTGAGAGCACAGGATAGGCGAGTGCTGGTCACTCCATAGTGAAAGGTGTACATGCAGAAGTGACTGACACCATAGATGGCGTCGAAGAGAGTCAAGAAAGAGACGAGCAGAAATTCTTTTGATGAGCGCATTGCTCTTTGCCGCATGACAGCAACGAAGAATAGACCATTTAAAATTATGCGACTTAGTGCTACTGTTGCATGCGTATACGCATTACGCATATCATTACGCAAAGTACGCATTGCATTTCAGAATGCGTATACGCATACGCATACGCATACGCATTTGAATTTCATTACGCAATATTATTACGCATTCTGCCAAAAGTTTGCATATTTTTGCGTAATGCGTATTGATTTTGAAAAATAGCTACATTTTCGAATGCTTTGCAAAAAATTTAGTTCAAGTTGTTACCAAATGGTTATTCTTCATGTTTTCTTGTGTGATGTGAGGGTAACAGGAATTTTCTGAGATAATCTGAAGCGTTAACTAAGTTTTGCTTGCTAATTTTTAAAAATGAGGCTAAGTTTTAAGAGAAAAAGAAAACCTGCGACAAATCCTTGAATTTAGAATTTCTATTTCTACAGTTTTGGGTGACATCAGTTGTGCGGTATGCGCAGGCTATCTGTTTATGTTTCCACTGTATGATTATTATGGTTGAATGCTACTAGACTTCTTCTTGAAATGAACATTCAAACAAACTTTTTGTTCCTACAAAGCCTCGTTCCTTGTTTCTGATAGCGCATATCGCTTGCTTGTTGAAAACTTATGTACTGTACATCATACATGTAACAGGTCATCTGCCGAAGGAGGTAGGGGGTTGGGGGTCTGCCGCCGGCCGGCGGGTCTGAACCTCAATTTGGGAGGAGAGTTGGACACTAAAAACGCTCAAAAATCGCAAAAAATGGCAATTTTAAAGCTAAAAATCGTCAAAAATCGCAAATTTGAGCTGAAATACAGCTAGATAGTGCTGTTTTTGCAGGCGATTTTGGCAATTTTTGCGTCTGATACTGCAAAAAATCGCAAAACGTTGCTCAAGAAATTACTTACTTACCAGGAAATCGGAGGGGGGGGTGGAAAAATCGTCTCGGAGAGGGGTCCCTATCTGGGGGGTCTGCAATAAGTCCGGTTGGGGCAGACCCCAAGACCCCTGTTACATGTATGTTGTACATAGTATACTGTAATTCTTTGAGGTCAGAGATTTATCATCAAGCCTCAAGTATGTCTCAAACAGCCTGGATTATAAAGTTGGATACCTAAACAGCATACTGTAGACCAAAAAATTTGTTCAATGAAATTTCTGAATGTTTCTGAAATTACGCATTACGCATACGCAATACGCAAAATACGCATTAGTTTATGCAATGCGTATACGCAAACTCATACGCATTTGTAATTGGAATGCGTATACGCATACGCATACGCATACGCATTTGAAAAATCCGGTATTAAACAACAGTACTTAGTGCACAAAGAGCCAAAAGAGAACTTACGGCTATGGTCCATGCAACTCCAGTGGAGATTGAGTACTGTAGGTTCAAAATTACCGCTTGCCCTGGAGTGGCGTTCATGACCTAAAAGCCAAACGCAGCGACAAGTTCACTCAAAGTCAAAAACTTCTGGTTGTACCTAGAACTATCTGCCCATTGAGCACACTTTCTGGTTAGGAAACCACAACGACCTATACCTATGTCGGCAGTTGCGTTGGAAACCAAACTAATAAAGACATCACATTGACTGTTAGATGAACGTTATTGCTAGCACCGTTAAATTAACTCAGCTTCAGGGATAAAAGCGGTCAGCAGAAGCATTGATCGGCCATAAAATTAGCTCTGATGACTAACTCGGAGTGGCAGGACCTTTGAAAAGAAGTGCTTGATCACTGAAGTGATTACAGTGAACTCAAATGCTATAAAAGCAGCGGTTGTCAGGCTTGTATTAGGTTGTGTTTCGGCGTTGATAACATTCCTTTTAAACCATAGAGATTGACGCTTCATTCAGTTTCCAACACAACACAGCGCAGAACCTTGGTGCTCAGAGAACTTATCAAGTTGGTGAAGGCCAAGTATTGGAAACACGTGTATTACCGAGTTACGTGGTAAATTTATTGTACATGCAACTGTGACTTGTTTGCACTGTCTGCAAACTAGAACTTGAATCCTAAACAGCGGTTGATTCTGGTTCAAAACCGATCTATTGAAGTGACTGAAACTGGAAGCATTCGATGTGGAGTAATAAATAACCCTACTTGCACTGAGCAAAGCTTACTGGTTGTAGGTAAATGAGTACTTTAAAATATTTCATTCAAAAGCAGTGAATACCGCTTGAATTTGTGCTGCGCTGCGAAATTGACAGCTGGGCATTCAATTCAATGGCTCTCTAAAGAGCATACTGTAGAGTTTCCTCAGCTGATTAGTACCGGAGAGTGCAGCATAAAGTACCCATACCCTTAAAGATAGCATACCCGTGGTACACTATTTTTGGAGACAGGTTTTATGTTATGGATGTCCAAAATTTCCTACATTACGGTAGATTTAAAGCAGGTTTACTACGTATGTTTTTGCGGATGTTCAGTTAAACTGAAGTCAAGAATGAAAGCGCAATGCTGGCACGCCGTGCCCGCTACTTTATGCCAATGTAGGCCTACTTTACTTTTTTCGGTTGAAAAATTGAGCAACGAGCGAGCGAACAAAAAGGCAACAAAAGAACAATCCGAACACGTATTTTAGGAACATGACCTTTTATTAAACCAAGAAGTTGAGATGAAAAGTAAACAAAAAATAATGAAAGGAAGATGAGTTTTTAAACTTGTTAGCCTGTTTAGCGCCATCCAAGTGTGAAAAGACCGATTTGATTGTGTGTAACAACGCCAATGACATAATTCGTTGTCCAACCGAATCGTTCAACCGTTCAGATTTTCCTTTGTTTCCGATCAAAACATCTTTTTCCTTTCCTCTTTCTTTCGCCTTAGTCAGCCGGCCATAGCGGAAGAACAGCGGCGCAGTTTAGACTCATTTACTTTTCGTGTCAAGATCAGAAAAGCTACCACAACACAAAGAGTGATTCAAGTTCCGAGGCTACAAGGGTAGATAGTACGTATTAGAAAGATTCAGCAAGAATGGCGATCAATGCTCAACTTAAACCTGATCTTCCTGCAAGTTCTTCAGAGGCGCTGACTTTCGTTGCGTGTTCGGCACAGTCGGAAACCAATCTCTGGCGTTTTCGGATAAGGTTTGGCATCTGAACAGAGCGTGAAAGCATTTCCTGATCTCTCTGTGTCTTTTGGTGTACAAAAACACGTTAGCTACAGTACTCAGATCTGTTATGCCTATAACAATCCAACCAAGAAATGCCTGATCGTTCGGCACCACTGTACGCAAATACGTCCAAGTCGAATAGGGTATCGCATATAAAACAAAGGTGACACCAGCCGACAAACCCATAGTTACCGTAACCTTACGCAGTTTCTTACGGTAGATTATCCATTCATGATCATTGTTACCATCTTCTTTGTGTGACACTATGTTCATGCGTTTCAACAGACGTTTCTTGTACACAACCACCACCACACCGTACAGTACACAACTAGAGTACAGCCACACCTTACCCATGTAGGACTGAATGTCGTAGCCGGTAAGAAAAGTACCGGTACTGACGCACAAACGCACAATTTCTGAGGGTCTGGTCAGCGGGTAATACAACTGCACAGTGCCCAAACAGCCTGTCCACATGCCCATGCATGCTAGCAAACAGTAGGCATAGCTAACCTGTTGTCGGTAGTACCAGATCGGTAGCCAGACAGCCAACAGTCGGTCTACACTCAACAGCAACAACATCAGAAAGGAAGGTTGAGCTCCAACCAGAAAGGAAAGTTGTCGCAGGGTGAGAGCACAGGATAGGCGAGTGCTGGTCACTCCGTAATGAAAGGTGTACATGCAGAGGTGACTGACACCGTAAATTGCGTCGAAGAGAGTGAGGAAAGAAACGAGGAGGAAATCTTTAGAAAAACGCATTGCTTTCTGTCGAATTACTGCGGCGAAAAATAGGCTGTTTGAAATTATACGACTTAGCGCACAGAAAGATAAAAGAGAGCTGAAGACAATAGTCCAGACAACACCGGTGGAGATGGCGTACTGCAGGTTCAAAATTACCACCTGTTTTGGCAATTCTGCTTGGGTAGTGGTACTGGTGTTCATGTCCTAAAACCAAGCATACTGTACGTATCTGTAACAGCGGTTTCTAGAAAATACTCCTGTTCTACGTACTGGTACCTAGTTCGGTCCGCAGTACAGTATACAGAAACAGAACTGGCAGGCAGGATTCGATCATCACATGATCAGCTCATAATTTGGACAGCTTTTCGAATTTATTGCTCAGTGTTAAAACTTGTAGATGAGGCTGCTCGTTGGCTTGGAAACCGAAATAATAGATCTGAGTTTCGATAAACCAGATAATGTCAGCAGCGTGAAATTAAGCCAGCTTATTTTATTAGCAATACAGAGGCATTGATCCGAACAAACGTTACCTGTCCAATCTCAATCAGACCTGCGCGGGCTTAACAAAACGCCGACAGAGTAGAAAATCAATCACTAAAGCTCTGAAAGTTTTGTCATTGGCAAAATTCACCAGCACATCGAAGTTCATGCGCGCAAAAAACGTTGTATAGGCGATTGCCATGCGGAGATTGAATTGGAAGAGAGCGGAACGACTTGCAAGAAGGGCACAAAAGTTCTTCTCATCTAGCATTCTTAGAATTTCTGCCGTTCCTCTGACGAATATCACTTGTGCCAAGCAGACCGCGATGATGGGCAGATTTCCAAGCGTAAAAACGGTTAGATTAAGGCTCATTCGAAAGGGGTTGCCCAGCGCAGAAGAGTGCAATCTTTGACGAGCTACCTTGCCTTTCCGGAAGGCAATCAACAGCGAAGTTGCATGTAGTAGCACGACGCAAACGAAAGCGCATGTCACTGTGCCGCTGAACGTTCCAATCAGCAGATATCCGCACGGTTTCGGAGGGCAGAACGTCGTATTAGGCTCGTAAATCGTGTTACGACTGACGGTTGCGAATGAAAAAGTGAATAGAAGAGAAAATGTCCAAATTATAGCAACTGAAACCAGAGCCTTTTTGATGGTTACGAACTGCCGGTACCACAAAGGTCGGCAAACGGCTACCAATTGCAGACCGGTCACAGCTAAGTACGACAAAGATACAATGATTAAATTTCCATAAATGGCTACTATAACTACAGACAGCCGCCATTTACTGCTGGTGTTGACAAAGTGTACAAATCCGCTTGAAAATCGCGAGAGAGAAAAGATGGTACTGAAAATAGTCAGAGCTCCAAGACAGTCTGCCAATACTCGATTCAGCAGAAAGACGTAGCGCACTTTGGACAGTTTTCCAGTGCGGAGTCCAAGCAAGGCAGCAGAGAGAAAGAGAAGGTTGAGAAGACAGCTGAGACCGGCCAGGAGAAGTGGAGCTACGGCCAAGAGAATTAAGGCCACGTATCTCCCAACCTTAACTCTCAGTTGAAATTCTTTCCATTCAACGTTGGTTATGACGATGCCACAGTTTTGCAACAGAAAACTAACGTTCTCCATTTTGACTTACATGACCAAAATGTGCTAGCTACGGCTACGGGGCGATAAAGTCTGTTTACACGTAGTAAAACAGTAAACAAAGCTTATCAGGCTGCACGTTTATCTCTCTAGTTCAAACCGTTGATCACTAGGTAGACAGACTGATCAGCAAAACAAAACACAGTCGTGGAACCCAAGTCTTCTATGTTTGACTAACGCAAAATGATGTTGGTAGTGGTCCAGGAATTACGAATCAACGGATGGCTGTTGTATTTGCCATAACATCGGTGTAGCCGAGGCACCCAGATGTAAGCTACGCAGTCATGCAGCGAGCGACATAAACGACAGCAGTGCGATTCATCCGAAACAACCAACTGAGCCCCCTTCACATCGTGACCAAGGATGTCCCGACCTGTGTACTTTCTGATGCGGGTCAAGCAGGAATCTAAGGTTCATTCATTCTCATTACTACTCAGTTAATAGGTTGGGTGCGGTGGGTAACTGGGTTGGTAACCGGTCGATCGTTGGTCAGTCAGTTTGTTGGTCTGCTGTGTCAGCCACAGTCAGTCTGTTTGGTTTTTTGTTCAACGGTTGTTTTGTCGGTCGGTCGGTCGGTCGGTCGGTCGGTCGGTTGGGTCGGGTCGGGTCGGGTCGGGTCGGGTCGGGTCGGGTCGGGTCGGGTCGGGTCGGGTCGGGTCGGGTCGGGTCGGGTCGGGTCGGGTCGGGTCGGGTCGGGTCGGGTCGGGTCGGGTCGGGTCGGGTCGGGTCGGGTCGGGTCGGGTCGGGTCGGGTCGGGTCGGGTCGGGTCGGGTCGGGTCGGGTCGGGTCGGGTCGGGTCGGGTCGGTCGGTCGGTCGGTCGGTCGGTCGGTTTTCTCGTCAGTATCCAATTAAAATTTACCATATTTAATTTAATACTACTTACCATCGCTGTCCAAACTGAGGGGGGCTCGAACAACAGTGCCCACATTGTGATGCGCAAGATGGGTTATTTTTGTGTAATGTTCAGGATATGTATGTTTTCGGTGGCATCGATGTGTGAATTCGCCCCAAACATATGCCTTGCATCTGTTGTGTCTGCGACAGTGAGCACAACACTGAGCTTCGTTGGGCAGAATAACCATATCCAAGTCAAAGCCCCCCATAATCGGATGACTCAATGCTATTGCTGCACTGATAGGCATCTAAAAGTTCTTTTAAGAGCAACATGTTTTAATTTTTCTAATTCTAGTTCTAATCTTCATTCTCTAACATACTGTCCAGTTTGATAACTCGATAGTTGAGGCTGGAATGACTGACAGTTCCTCCTAACGCGTGTTTGAGCCAGCACTTCTTAGAAGTCACATGCCAAACATAGGCCACGCATCCATCTGTGGCTCTGCACATCTGACAACACTGATACTCATGAGTGAAAACCATTCCAAAGAAGAGATCATTGCCGGGTGCATCAGTCATTTGATGCCTCTCACTTTGACATTGTTCTATAAATGATGGTTTCGCCAAAACCATTCAATCAATCATTCCATACCCAGATTTGTCAGAGGACTCCCGTCACATCTGAACCCAGCGAGTTTGTTGTTTCTGCAACCATCATCTATAGAAGTTGTGGCGCTTGCAAGTGGCACGCAAGTCTGATCCCAAGCGCAGTTGTCATTGTAGCCACAACCCACTTGTCCAGCCTTACAGGAAAGACCCATAACCTCACACATTCTGGTCCACATAGGTAGAAACCATTCCAGTAGCGCTTCTTGGTCAATTGTCTTATTTGCGATGGCAGCAATCATGTTGAGATTGTCTTCTGTGAAGAGCATTGGAATTGGAACCAACGTCATACTCAGTGGCATTGGCTTATCAAACTTTTGCCCAGACCAACTGGCTAGTGTACTGGCTGGCTTGGCGCCAAAGGACGCAAAACTTTGTCGAACCACAGAATTGCTCTGCAAGCTTTCAGAGTACTTTCTTTCCTCATTGCAGGTTTGGCTGTTGGGTTCTAGTTGCAGACCAAACAGTTTCAGTCCAGTCACAGTGGCGCAGTTTTGCATATGAGTTTTTGTACTTTCGCGCTTTTCTTTCTCGCTGAACCGCATTGAGTAAATCAACTTGGCGCCCATTGTAGTTCTCTGACTGTAGTGAGTGCCATAGTTGTTGATAAATGACTTGAAGCTGTCAATTCGTGTGGATTTGTCTAGTCCTGTCACCGATGCCAGCTTGGTTACTGCATTTGCAAAACCTAAGTGGAAGAGAGGAATGGTGTTGGGAACCACATCCACTACCTGAAAATCTAAGCGTTTTTTGTGTTCGGTACTCAGCCTGGTCAATCATACGGTCAGGTGTGCGGTAAGTAAGTTAATCAGTTGGCCAGTCAATCTATGGGTAGGTCAACAGGTCAGTGGGCTGGTTGGTTGGTGGGTTGTGGGTTGGTCGCCTGGTTAGTTGGTTGGTAGGTCAGTCAGTCACTTGGTCAGTCAGTCAGTCAGTCAGTCAGTCAGTCAGTCAGTCAGTCAGTCAGTCAGTCAGTCAGTCAGTCAGTCAGTCAGTCAGTCAGTCAGTCAGTCAGTCAGTCAGTCAGTCAGTCAGTCAGTCAGTCAGTCAGTCAGTCAGTCAGTCAGTCAGTCAGTCAGTCAGTCAGTCAGTCAGTCAGTCAGTCAGTCAGTCAGTCAGTCAGTCAGTCAGTCAGTCAGTCAGTCAGTCAGTCAGTCAGTCAGTCAGTCAGTCAGTCAGTCAGTCAGTCAGTCAGTCAGTCAGTCAGTCAGTCAGTCAGTCAGTCAGTCAGTCAGTCAGTCAGTCAGTCAGTCAGTCAGTCAGTCAGTCAGTCAGTCAGTCAGTCAGTCAGTCAGTCAGTCAGTCAGTCAGTCAGTCAGTCAGTCAGTTGGTTCTGCTGGGCGGTTGGTCAGTTGGTTCTGTTGGTCAGTCAGTCAGTGGGTTGGTCTAGTCAGTAGGTCGGTAAGTGGGTTGGTTGGTAGGGTGCTCAGTGATTTAGGTGATGGACTAGTCAGTCAGTTGGTGGGTCAGTGAGTCGGTTGGTCGTTGGGTCACTCAGTCGGTCAGTTGGTTGGCTGGTCCATCAGTTGTCAGTTGGTTGGTCAGTTGGCGCACTCAGTTAGTCAGTCAGAAATTAGCCAACTACCAGGTTACCTAACCTGTACAGAGCAAGTAGCTTCCAGCTTGATCATTCCACCGCGTTCTTTAGAGAAGAACTGTTTGATCTTGTGTTCGCTCTCTGTATTCGAACTGGATCGGGTCATAAACGGCGGGATTGTTTGTTTTGCTTTGGCAGTTCCTTTGGCTCCTGACTTGCCAAGAGGAACTTCAACCCCAACTTCAATCTCCACTTCATTGCCAATCTTCAAGTCGTAACCACTGTATGATGATTTCAGCTGCTCCTCTTTGTACTTTTTCAAATTAGAAATGTCCGTTTTCTCAAATCTTGTTGAGCAGAGCAGTACGTTACGGGCTTCAATCGATTGGTGCAACTCAACCGCGCCATGGATCAGCTTGGAACCAGTGGTGGCCTCAAAGATTGGGTATCGCCAACCTGGATCGCCTCCTTGCTGACCAGCTGTTGAGAAGGGATCGGCTTTGGTGACATCGTAGCCATAAAGTGCTGCATTCATGTTGGGATAGGGCAAGTAGCTTGGGTTACAGTAGTCCCCAGTGCAGCCTTTGTGCACTACACTCGTGGCGAGGCCAAAAACTAAGCAGCACAGAAACAATCTGATCATTTCGAAATCAGATGTAAGCGCTACTTTCAATTTTCTGTCAACTACACTGGCAGATCAGATACAGCTGAGCACAGCAGATGTCTCAACAATACAGAAATAGGTTTTGGTAAACAGCTGCAGAGAGGAATATTGTTTACAGGATCAGTTTGCGTTTGCCAAACCCTAATATAAAGTATAAAGATCTCTTGCAAATAACTGGGATAAAGAAATCGACTTGCCTGCCAAGCGAGCTCTGCACCTCAGTCGGAAAGTTACAGTGGTGGCAATGGTCTCATACCGCTGCCACCATACCTTTACGTCTTCAGCAGTGATTTTTATAATCACTAGAACCTTTAGACGTCAACCAAAAGTCTTCCAATTTCTTTTCGCTAATTTTTTTCAACTACGGATGGAAATTGGGATAAAACACCAAATGCCAAATAGTGAATGGAATTTTCTGAACCAAATAATACCAAATAGTTTTCAAAATAGGTCACAAGAAATGTGGACTAACCCAAAAGATGATCTCTATAATTTGTTGACCGTATGCAAGCTTTACCATGTTTACACAACTGCTGCAGTACTGGAAGATTTAAGTTGTATGTGCCGCACAGTCGGCTAGACTTACGCAAGAATTTCTTTGCCTGTCGTGTTATACCGATATGGAATAGTCTGCCATCCGAAATTGTGGGCGCACAAACTGTATTTCAATTTCGTTCAAAGTTGTTCATGATGGACTTCTCGAAATTCCTTTTTGGGCGGGCATTAGAGCCGGAAATCGGCCCAGCCCTCCCAGTCTAAAGCCGAGGTCAGTTGGAGTCTTGTGTTGAATAAACTTTGTTTGTTTTGTTCGGAAAAGGAATTTTAACAAGCTCCGCAGCGCCCTACAGCTCGTTTTCACATGTCTGTCAGCTGAGGAGGCCAGTCGAATAACGGCTTTTGATTCACGCAGGAAGCACGTGCCATCTACACGGTCCAGGCTAAGAAGTTTCCATAGAAGTGGAACATTCAGTTCAAACAAGAATTTTGTGCTGAGTTCACAGCATACATGGGCCGGAAAAATCCGGAGGGGGGTAGGGGGGTTGGAGACCTCGGGGGGGGGGGGGGGGGGGTCCCCCCCGAAAAAAGGCAAAAAAACGCCTATTTTGCCATAAATAAGCGAAAATTTCCTCCCTCCGGGAGGGGGGGTGGGTGGCCGAGGGGGGTATGGCCGACCGAAGGGGGTATGGCGGCCGAGAGGGGGGTATGGCCGGCCGAGGGGGGATGGCCGGCCGAGGGGGAGGGGTATACCCCCTTACCCCCCGGCCCAGTGTGGTGCACATTTTATCTAGGTAACTAGGTAACTAGGTATACCTAGTATTACCTAGTTAATATTCAGGAAAAGTACCTAGATTTACTTTACCTAGTTGCTGGTTAGTCTATTTTACCTAGTTTTACTTTACCTAGTTTTAAATCCACATAACTAGGTACTACTAGGTAGAACAAGTTTACCTAGTTTGATATTTTCGGTTTTACATGGCTTTTTCAGTCAGCAAAGCTTCAAATTTCCGGCTTTCTCACTATTACAGTGGCCCAGAGAATGAATTTCTGACTCATTTGATCAATAAAATACAAATGTTTACTTGAAATGTGTCAAATTTCGTACATTTTAACTCCTCTAACTTCATCACTGTTCTATTGAACCAAAAAATAATATTTTGACTTGATTTCGAGCGTTTTAGGTTTACCTAGTATTACCTAGTTTTTCTGGGCTTTACCTAGTATTACTTTACCTAGTTTCTTAGCTGAGAACTTTACCTAGTAATACTTTACCTAGTTTTTTAGGTGACAACTTTACTTAGTATTACTTTACCTAGTTTCAAATTTTCAAAATGCACCACACTGCCCCGGCCCATGTATGGTTCACAGCTATATAAACAGTTCTAATCCTTTTGTTACTGCTTTGAGCTAGCAAATAAAGAGGAAAATGAGCTCAAATGTTGTGTAAACAGTCTGCGACCGAAAAATGAACTTAATTACATATTAGCTGAAAGTCTTAATTCTGTTGTTTGTACTATTTTACATTATTCGGCATTATTTGGTATACAAAAATTTCACATAGCGAATAATACCGGATACCATTTGCCTCTCTATTTCTAACACTCAGTCAGATATTCTTCAAAAAGGAAGGACTAATCCACGCACCGCAATCACCGGGCGCCGATAGCAATTAGGCGCTACGGTTGGGCGTCTAGTCTTTATTGTATAGGAGTTGATTAAGGCTTTGTAGCTGAAATCAAGCGTGCATGCGGGTGTATAAGCTGTCGTCGTCTAATGACTGCCGGGCCGTGGCGGCGCGCTACAAACGCAGTTCCAATCAATGGCTCGTAGCGTGTCACTAGCAAACGGCCGCCATATCCACGACCGGCGCCAGTTTGCAAACGACCGGCCCAATAATATTGCACAACAATCGTGCGCATTCGGAGCTTATTGATTCTGCTTTTTGTCTGCCACCGGCTGCCACCCACAGGCTCGCTGGTGTCTGTCTGCGTCGATAGCGGCCGAAATCCTCCTGGGAGCCGATCGCGGCTAATCGCGCTTGTTTATTCCTTTGTCACGGCAGACACACCGCAACAGTGGATCGAATTTTTATCATCGGCAAAGTGAGTGCGCTTCTCTGCTTGCCTGGCTGGCTGCACAAATCTGATTGGCCCCTGACCGGCTAGCACATGTTAGCTTGATTAAATTAGAGCTTGTCTATGTAGGGAGCTCTCTTAACTGTGTAGTGTGTAAGGCGGCTCGTCCGTCTTCTGCCTGCAACTGGTTGTGGCTGCTTGTTTGTGGTCCCTGGAAACCTGTTCGGCTGAATTGAGACTCTAAATTCGTTGCAAATTGGGAGTGTTGTGGGCCGCCCGGACTAGAGAAATGCTGTTCTTTTGATGTGCCTGTGTACCTGCAATAGGTATGTAGGTACACCGTAAAACTACTAATGCTCGGTGCGATTGTAAAATTTCGGCCGCTGATTTTTTATTCCATGTATGTATGCACAGGTTGTCCCAAAATGAGAATATACTTACAGTTTTAGACCGATCTTTTAGCTTTCGATCTTACCTGAACGAAAGAGCGCTCCATGGTCGATCGATTGGTCGATCACTGGTCCAAAACAAACCACTAAGTCGGGTACGTAACTGTCTAAAGTGAGCAAGTTCGCTGACCTGCAAATTCCCTCGTTTTGCAGTTTCTTTAATGCTTTTATCATGGCTTTTGCATCAAATTCAGAGAACGGTCAGCGTTCCTTCAGTAACCATTATTCAAGAGCTGACTGCTGTACGAGCAGAGGCATCTCTCAAAACCTAACCGTACCAGTCGCTACAGGTTTTCGATTGTGGCTCCCCGTCACTTGATTGAATGACTCCTCTCAGCCAGGAGGGCCTAGGGGGTCCCCTGGGGGTGTAGGGGGCCTGGGGGGTCCCTTAAGGGCTTAAATATCGGCACGGTGGGGTTTCTCCAAACTTTGTGCACACTTTCCATACCCAATTTGATGCAAGAGACATGACAAAAGCATGAAAAACTGAAAATCAGAAGGAAAACACAATGTGCTGAACTTGCTGACTTGAGAATGTTACAGTACCCGAGTCAGTGGTTTATTTTTGGCCGGCGACCAATCAATCGATTGGTCAATGCGCGCTCTTTCAGATGAGATCGAAAGCTTAAAGATTGCGCCGCCTATAGCTAAGTAAATTACCGTTTTTTTGGACAATCTGTATATCATAACAGTTCTCAGTGATCGAAATATAAATTTCAAAAAAGCTAATCCGAATTTCGCGAATTTTTCAGACTGTTCAAAGCCCTGTGTGTCTTATTTCTCCAATGCGGGAGCCAAGCTCCCACTTTTGGAAAAAACAGTATCAAACAGTCTTTCAATTCCAGCCCTATGTAAGAATGGTGGTGGAGTGCACCTACTGTCGTCAGCTGAACCACGAAAACCGGCGACTGTGCGACCAATGTGGAGGTAGATTGTGGATTTGGTGCCCCAGCTGCGGCTATCGACTGAGTCTGAATGAGACGAGGTGCGGCCAGTGCGGGGAGACAACTTGGCTGCATCGAGCTATTCTCGAGAAAGCCCACGTGCTGCTGCTTATCGTGCTGCTCAGCTTCGTGCTGCTGTTTAGTCTGATTCTGATGAAACTCTACCCCCGTCAAGTGCTCATGTCCGTTCTTTTGCTGATCTGCCTGCTGGTCGGCGTCTTCTGCTACTGTTACTTTAGCTTTCTCAGAAGTCTGACTAGATCTCGCAATAGTAGTGAGTGAGTGGACACGTTTTTTCTATAGTTCGTGCGCGCTTCGAACGGCACCTGTGCTGCGGAATAGTTTGATAAAGAGATTCCGCAGCAGAAGCGCTTTTTAGACTCTAAATTGCGCGATAGAGGTGTTCTAGAGCGCAAACGAACTGTTTTAGGACTGCTGGAAATAATTTTGCTAGCAAATACTCTTCGGGGAAAGTGCTATATTTTCGGGAAAATGTTTTGATTTTCAGTGTCTGTTTTCTACATCGATTTGTTTTTTTACTGTACCCGGTCTGTACAGTAAATGTGCGGACTGAAAATTTTGGCTGTGGTTGGTTTATTTAGCTAGGTAAAGATGTGCGTGTATGCTGTCGTGTTATTATATATTTTTCCGCCAATTTTTGAACCGAGTGCGTTTAAAAAGAGTTCGGGTTTCTTTTTCCACAAGAAACCCAGCCGCGCTTAGAGCTTTGCATACGGTATTATTGAGGTACGCGTGTTGTGATAATTGGCTTCCTGTTCTCAGCAACTTCTAGCCTTATATCAGACTTCTACGGCATTTTTCTGTCTTCTTTCAGTGTTCGTTTTGTAGTGTCTATAGAAAGAAATTCTGAAACTCTGGTGTCCAGTACTGCCGAGCCAAGCCCAATTTTTGAATTCAGTAAACTCTGAACCTATCGAGATAACACCACAGATTGTTTACTATCGCGCACTAAGTTGTTGCCGTCCGTATACGTTTTACAGGTGTATTACCTTTGCTTTGTAATGCGGCTGAATAAGAACCATTGGAGTGAAAACGGATCAAAGCTTTCTCGTGAATAAGAAATGGAAGCTTCTGAAGTGTTGGACTTCCATGAAACTTACTTTCTGAAACGAAAACGATCTCGCTCCATACCAGTTAAGGTAGGGTAAAGGTTTTTTCCTTACCGGAGAAGTGAGAGGGGTGCGGGGCGGAGGGGGCTTGTTAACTGGTCTCTGAACTATTACTAATATTTCTTTTACTATCCTATAGTAAAATATAACAGTACTCTGGGGTGCTGGTTGGCCCTTACTAGATAGAGCATATACCTACAGTCCTGCTGTCAAACAGCTTGACCAACAGCCAGAATTGGGCAAATTGACCAACAACACCGACCGGCGCGCCCGGTCACCAACTCGTCCAACAATACGGTTGCGTTTATAATGGGCTAGAGACGCACAAGACATACCGGCCAGGCCAACTCACCAACACTAATTACACGCCGGTCGGCACCCATCAAACAGCGCCGACAAAGGCGTGCAAAGGATGTCTGGCTGTTGTCCAAATTCTGGTCCAATTCTGGCTGTTGGTCGAGTTGTTAGAGCGGGAATGTAAATGCACCCCCGGTTTCTGTGAATGGACTAGTGCTTTTACTAAAAATTTCAGAGAAAACAACGGAGGTGTCTTTATCACACATTGTTTGGCGTCGGTTTATTCAGCGGAATTCTGTGCATTGTCATATTTTTAGTTCTCTACATAAAACCCGGCTCAAAGAGTCAAAATGACTCATCCGAATGTAAAACCTTATTCATTTTCAAAATAAAGATCTTATGGTGTGCAGCAGGGATGTGAGGTGGGAAAAAAACACCGGAAAAAAACTGTTTTTTTCCGAAAAAAAACCGGTTTTTTTCCTAAGGGTCGGAAAAAAACATAAATCGCGGAAAAAAACTCAAGCTAAAAATAGCTAATTTACGTCATTTTTCGTTTAAAAAACGGATTTTTGCTATGTATAATAGGCCATACTGACTCAAAACTGTTAGAAAAACAATAAAAAAGACCAAATTTGGCATGAAAAAACAAAAATGCAAACTGCTGTAAGAAAATTTGCATATAGCGTTGTTTATGGAACCTGTCAGGCACTGTTTCATGCCTGTTTCGTGATTTATATCAATGTAACACGTGTATTTCTGGTCTAACAAGACTGAGGAAGGCGCTAGAAAGCGTTAGGAATCATAAAACCAGCCTAGGATACTCAGAACTTGGGCTGGAGTTTTTTTCCGCGATTTAGGAAAAAAACCGGAAAAAAAACTGGAAAAAAACAGGCCGAGGTTTTTTTCGGAAAAATATACAACCCTGGTGTGCAGTATATCAACTTTAGACAGCAACTTGACTCGTGTTTTGATCTGCGGCGGTGCAGCAAAGATGAACAATATGGTAAATGCTGTGTAAATAAACATTGTATAAGCCAGTACAAAAATAATTTCAGACGGTGCTGTTGCCGAACTGTGAGTACTACTTCCCAAGCAATCCAACGCAGAATCGATTAATCGGCAGTTTTGGAGAGGCGCGCTGGGGGCACACGGTTGATTTTATGGCAAACAAAGTTGTTTTAACTGGCGGTGAAACCTACTCAAACACTGCACTTCGCTCGACCATTGTTTTTCATCCCGATACCGAGCAATTTTATGAAGGTCCTCAGTTACACTACGCCAGATCTAATGTATGCATGTCATTTTAACCAATGACGTGGGTCATTTGCTTTCAACTTAGCACAGCCTGACTCCTAACTAGCGCCGTACCCTTGGGCATGGTGTCGGTACCTTATATGGGTACCCGTACCGGAGATTTCAGCTCATAAGACCACTATAGTCAGAAGACCATGGTCTTATAATAGATTTTTGTTTCCGGTTAAAAAAACATCATGGTCTTAGTATAATTGACCGATTTTAGCACACAATTATCTGTTTTTAAATGTGAACAAAAGCTGTCCATCGTCAAGCGTAAAATGGCAAGACATGTCTGGAACAACCATCTAGGTAAAAATAAATTCAATTTTTTGCAGTGAAGTAACATTTTTCAGTTAGAAGACCATGGTCTTCAAAAGGGCGCCAAAAGTTATCTAAATTTGGGCATTTTCCAGTTATTATTAGTCCAGGTATTATCAGCGGAAAACTCCGGTAGGTACCTACTAGGGATGGATATTTTTCACCTGTTTTTATCCAGTTTTTTCGTTTTTTTTCCAAAATCGCGGAAAAAACTGCAGCTCAAGTTCTGTGTACCCTAGCCTGGTTTCATGATTCCTAACGCTTTCTTGCGCCTCCGTGAGTCTTTTCGGAACCGAAACACGTCTTACATAGATACTATAAATAACGAAACAGTCCCTGACGGGTTCCATCATAAACAATATAAGAAAATTCTCTTACAGCAGTTAGCCTTTTTGTTTCGGATTTCCAAATTTGGTCTTTTCTGTCGTTTTTCTAACAGTTCTGAGTCAGTCTATGGTCTCTTATACATCGCAAAAGTCCATTTTCTAACTGAAAAATGACACAAATTGGCTATTTTTAGCTTGAGTTTTTACCGCGATTTGTCCGCCTTTTTCCCGCCTTTTTTTCCGCGATGTTTTTTCCGACCCTTAGGCAAACCGTTTTTTATCCCGACAAAAAAACACCGAAAAAACACATCTCACATCCCTGGTACCTACGTAGTACTGGCGCCGTGACTATACATACAGCGTAGTGCCTAACTGTTAGTGTTTGTAGTATATACTGTATGTCTTAGGCACTCTCAGTAGTTCTAAACGGAACTTTACTAATTTGCGGCGGACAAAATGCCGAAAAGAGAGCCATAGACAGCTGCGAATTCCTCGATTCTGAACTTTCGTCATGGAAGGTAACGGTGCCCCTTCCTAACAGCCACAACCAGCACCAGTCTCTAGTGGCCTTTCAAGGAAACTTGTACTTGCTGAGCAGCGGAGGTCCTTCGTTTGTGTTCTCAAAAGAAAAAGCGCGTTGGAAAGAAATCGGAGAGATCTTGAATGTAAGCAGTCCGATTAAGGCTGTCTCTTTTGACTTTGCAGTCTTGCTTTGCCACAGCCAAAGGTCTACCTCAGTTTGTGCCTTCTATCAGCTGACAGAGTCCAAAACTGACATTTTACGGCCGAAAGCTAACCGCGAGCAGATTGAATTGTTCGGTCGGGGTGAAATTATCAATTATAACGGTCAGTTGCTGATGTTCAAAGAAGGTGGTATGGTAGAAAGGTACGACTGGAAGGGCGAGACTTGGATTGCAATGACTTCACTTCTAAAGCCTAGGATTGCTTTCTCACTGGCTTCCTTTTGAACCCATTTTGCTGCGAGTAAACTCACGCTGTTGAAGATCCTGTCAGACTGGAACCGGACCTGGAGCAGAACCCAAAACTTGTCAAAAATTGTGTGTTGCTCAGTTGAATCGAAGCGAGCTTTGGCAAAAAACGGGACCGGCCGAAAATTTGCGCCAGATTCGGTAGTTTGAAGGATTTTTTCAGCTAAAATCCGGATTATAATTTTATGAGAAAATACCTGATACCTAATACCTGATACCTGTACTTTTGTGAATACCTAACTATGCCTGATACCTGATTGGGTCTTTTTGAGATACGTACCTGTACGTGATACCTGATAATAGGTACTAGTTTTCGAATACCTGCCCACAATAACAGTAGGAAATTTAAAACTTTTCGTCCTGCCTGGAGCACTGCAAAACTAACTTAGCACGTCAACTTTGGAACGACGATTTAGGTTGTGCAGAAGACTACAGGCAAAAAGAATAGTGGTGATACCAGAACATTCAATGCTTCAAGTTTGGGCCTCCTAGCCTTAACGGTTGCAGAGAAATGACGATTTTCGCAAACGTTCAAAATCGTACTCACAGCGTTCTCCCACTTCTCTAGCCCAGTAGTGGGTAAACACTTCGGCTTTCTTTAAACATACCTTGTATAAATGAGAAAATAATAGGCCGGGGTCAAACTTATCCCTGTGCCGCCAATCGTACCGGTCTTGTATAAAATGGCTCGTTAAAATCTGGTGTATACAGTCACGACAAATTTATTGCCCATGTCAATGCTTATTATATAGAAATAGAATGTACAAAACTTTTGATCGCTGCAATTTGCACGCCGTTGACCAGTTAGTACTACTGGAAGTACACTAGTACCAACATCTGACAAAGCTACAGCGACAGCGTAGAGTATTTGATTTCACTGGTGAACGCAACGGTCAAAAGATTTGTAATTGTAACAGATGCTAAATAACAAAACTGGCGAATATATAATGGAAAGATAACACAGCAGGACTAACTTGCGCCGCTTTTCCACTTAAGCCTACAGTTTCACGATTGAGCTTTGAAGTTAATTTTGGCCTAAACCAAAGAAAACTTCAAGAATCAGCAATATAAAAATGGAAGAAATTAGCGCTGTTTAAGTATAGTTTTGTCTAATTTTCAAATCGATTGAAGAACATACTACAAAATAGTACATACATCTGTAAAAAGTTAGCAGGACACTCAAAATTTAAAATTTAATTTAGTAAACGGCCAAGCAGTCCTGCACTGATAACTCTACTTTTCAACTTTACCATTAACATAAAAAAGGCTACAATATACGTACCAAACAGCGCACTAACATTTTTTGATTTGTTTTCTTAGTTTTCTCCTCACCTACCATACCACCGAGAAAATATCACAAAATCAAACGAAACGCGGATTGCGCAGCACAACAAAAAGGTGCCCAAATGAAGCTTTGTTGTTGCAGTGATTTATGATGTCATACCAAAGATTTAAATGAGCGAATACAAACATAAAGTAAATTTGTTCGAAATTTTACGGTTTCGAATGCTTTTTGCACAACCCATTTGTTTGATATTTTCAATACAGTCAACAGAACATCAGCAGGAGACACAGCATAAAAATAATCCATGATAAACAAATTTTCAGTCGGTATATAAACACGAAAAATACACGTTTTTAGTTTTTTTGTTTTGAAAATTTTTTTCCGATTTTATATTTTCGATTCTAGCAGAAATAAAATAATTGTCGCCCACAAGCAGACATAGTGTAAAAAGCAGAGCTAAACAAACGCTACAGTATCATGCATTCTATTTACATAACAAGCATATAATATGATTTAGGACTGCACCCAACACCAGAGAGAATATGAGAGAAGCAACTATGCCGTGAATTCACCAGAGTAAACGAAATATTCTATCTGGTACGTCTACCTCTGAACACATTTAGTATTCACTCCACCACCATTGTCTGATTTTTATGATTTATTTATTTTTTTTTATTTTTAGATTTTCCATCCGCCACCATTTTCAGATTTTTATGTTTTATTTGTTATTTTTTGATTTTTAGATTTTCCACTCCACCACCATTTTCAGATTTTTTATGTATTATTTGAATTTTTTCCTTTTTTTGTCATACATGTAACAGACACCATGAACCAAAGCGGAGTTTTGTGGAGGGCTGCGCCATTATTCACAGGGTTTGAGGCAAAAATTGCTAAAATCAAGACTCTATCGGCTAACACTAGATAAAAATGCTAAAATCGAGATCAAATTTGGCAAAAATGGCTGACTTTAGCTTTTTTTTCTGTTTAAACAGTAGACTGTCTCAAAATGGGCCTAAAATGGGACAGAACTGTGGCCAGCTCCAGTCAAGACACAAAACTGCAGGTTAACTGTTACACGCATGCTTTTGAGGTTTTAAAGCTTTTTAGAGGTTTTTAATATTTTCTAGCAGCGAACAAGAAGACAGGACAGCAACAGAAACTTCCACTGCGCCCACAAATACAGTTGGCAGCTGAAGACAAAAGAAAAGAAGCAGCTTTGTCATACTAAGTACACAGAAAAAATGTGCCGTCAACTTTTTGGCTTTCACGATTCTTTTGTGAAGGCCAAAAATCGATGGCACAAATAAAATACCCATTTAAACGCAGTATAAAAACGCAGTATCGGTATAAAAAAGACCGCCTGGCCTTTTTTGGATGTTTTCGAATAAGTTGAAATGGCCGCAATTTCAACCAAATGAAAAGCTTTTTGGCACGATTATTATCATACATGTACAGGGGGGTCTGCCTGCACCCCACCCGACTTAGGCCAGACCCCCGGATGGACCCTGGATGAACGATTTTTCGGCCCCCTTCCGGTTTTTCTGGCAAGCAATTTTTTGAGCAAATTTTTGCGATTTTTTGCAATTTCAGACACAAAAATTGTCAAAATTACCTGTGATCGTGAAACAGCACTTTTTAGCTGTACAACGATTTTTAGCCGAAAGTTGCGACTTTTTCGATTTTTGAGCGTTTTTTAGTGCCCAACCCCCTCCCCAAATTTGGGCTCAGTCAGACCCCGCCGGCCGGCGCCAACCCCCCAACACCACTCCCCCTTCGGCAGATTACCTGTTACATATGTGATTACTATTATTTGCGAACAGTTTGTTTTGGCCAAGTCCTAGCTATGAGTCATGTTCTATCAGAAATAAAATGACTCGAATATTGAGTTGAAAAATTTGAACATACATATCTCAGGAATGCTTCATCGGATCTTTCCCAAATTTCGCAGGCTAACTAATCTATACATGGTCTGAAACTAAAAATCGTGCCGTTTTCCGCTCTGGGTGTTTGGCTGGAAATCCGAGTAACGTCTGTCTTCTTCTTCTGAAGAGGTCAGATTTCTAGCACTCGGTTTATTACTTTGAATGAAGGTGAAAATTTGGAATTCTCAAACATGACGGTGTGGTGCGATGCACAGAAAACAGAGCTATGCGAACTAGTGGCCTTATGGATTTTATTCGCCACAACTAAGGCAAACGCAATGAACAGCTTTGTAAATTAGGCTATAGAGCAGTGCCTTATCTTAGAGCATACCACCGCCATTTTTGAGAATACTAATTTTTCACAATGACTGAAAGTAAAAATCACCAGATTTTAGCCAGTTGTGCTGGAAATCTGACCTCTTCAGGGTTCATATAAAGATTGGTTAACCTATAAGATTTGGGTTAGATCCGATGAAGGATTGGTCAGATATTTATGTGTGTTCAATTTTCGACTGAAAATTCGGGTCAGTTCATATTGGAAGCGCATAACTACTGTACAGACTGCAGAAGGCTAGTCCTTGGCCAAAACAGCTTCTCACCAAATAATAATAATCGTGCAAAAAGCTTGTGAATCGGTTGAAGATTAATGGAACGGCGCCATTTGAAATTATTGGAAAAATTCTAAAAAGGCCACGGTCTTTTTTTTGGCCACTGTATTTAGCTGTGGAGTAAGCAAGCTTGTTTAAGGACAGGTACCAACACAGTCGTAGTTGCAACGGTGAGTGCCGGAGGAACAGACAGCGCCTGGAGTAGTAGCACAGTCGAGGGTGAAGGAGATGAAATTGTAGAGGTAACCGTACTGGCAATGTTTGATGGTCAGCGGCGCTTCGAACATACAGTTATTACCGCCCCAATTGTAGCAGACTTTTGTTGAGGAAGTTGCACCAAGTGCGGGATGACTGAAGATCCATCCGGTGGCCTTGGTGTTGCAGCGGTCAACGGATGGCCCAGACCAGGAAGTATACATTCTGGCGGTGCAGTCAGCATCGGTTTTCAGCTTGTACCAGGTGCCGGGAGTGAAGGCAGTGGAATCGCATCGGGTCCCTGCGCCATACCAAGTAGTTGCTGTGCTGACACTTACCTCAGAGGCAGAGTCCCACTCTGGACACGGTTCTGGAAAGCAAAATACATACATACATTGAATATTCAGGGTGAGCCAAAATTGCTACACTTTCAGTTTTCTGCAAATGGCACTGCCTGTAGTTCATATCGTCTACTATCCTTCTGTAGACTAAATACTGCTTTGTTGGAACTATCCTATGCAGCACACAATACTGGAATTTCCGCAATTTAACATCAGGTGACAGACTGTGTCCCATAGACAGGCTTTTTCAAATAAATCCTCGGTTACCCAGTGTTCATCCCTCCATCGTTTTTGTGGTTCAGCACTTTCATACATATTGGGTAGTTTGTACCATTTGTACAGGGGGAACGCTTAGCTTAGCTGTGCAAAAATGACGTCATCGGTTAGGGGTGAGGGTGGATTTGACAAATGATGGCAATCGATGACTAGGGGGAGGGGGTTCGGCCAATGATGACGTCACTTTTGTCCCATAGGGGAATTTTGAGAAATCAGCCTTCAAAACGCATTTGAAAGGCATTCTTAGCTTATAAAATTAGCAGTAGGGTCCGGCATAAAAAATTAAAATTGCAGAAAACCGCTGACATTGCGCTTTATTCGATAGATAAAAGTTACAGATGGATGAATATGCAAAAAAAATTAACTGAAAACCAGAAGAATTCTTTTTTTGCGATTTGAAAACTTTATTTATTTTTTGCAAAAAAAGACGAAAAAGTGACACCGACGATAAGTGCGCATACTTAACGTTTCGTAGCCACTAACCGCCTCGAGCAGCCGGTTGCCACATTTTTATTTTAAGAGTCAGGCATTTTCAGAGCATTTTGAACGGCTGCCGTTCGTTAGTCTATTAACGGATTATTGTCAGTTATGGCTCATTTGAGAGACTATTGCACAGGCTTTCCAAGGGTTTTTGTACGAACAAAGTTATTATTTCTGAAATGGTTAAGTACAGATATGGGTTAGTAAACACACAGCAGCTGGCCTAAAGTCTAAAGAGGTCAGATTTTCAAGAAAACGAAAATTTGCTTTGAAAGACCTTGCCGAATGAGTTTACTGTCAGATTCCCCTCAAAGAGAAAATAGTTTTTTTTACTTTTTAATAGATTTGCTTAGAGGGTGTCAGAATTTGTTAAAAGAGAAAACTGCCTTTTTATATAATCTGCCTATAAAGGAGCGTGAGAAATTTAAGACAAACTGCTTTTTTGAAGGATTTGCCTAGAGTGACAGGATTTCTTGAAAGAGAAAACTGCTTTTTAAAACAAATTGCCTAAAGAGTGTCAGAAATTTAAAAATCTGCTTGAAAAAGAATCGTCTGAAAGAATGATTAGAAGAGTGTGTACTGTCAGAAAGAGGCAGCCAGTACGTCTTGCTTGACTGAAGGAGAAAACTGCATCTGGATGAATTGCATAAAAAGTTCGTGGAACGAAAGTTTAGTTAGGTTTTTCTGTTTCGGTGCCGCCGGTGTAACTTTGTTAAAAATTGTTAAAAAAATCTGTGTCCCGTGTCTTTAAAACTGAGAAGATCTTATAAACAAGCTGTCTACAGTTTCATACACTCATTCTGAAGAACGATTTTGTTCGGTTAAGGATTGACTTTTACGAGTTCAGAGACTATAATGGGCCGGGCAGTGCTGCACGAGATTTGGGCGGGAATTTAGAGGTTCAACTAACTTACGTTCTGCCACACATCGCTGAGGCGTAAATTTGGACCAACTGCCGTAGTTGCAGGTGAAGGTGCTGCCGCTGTGAGCAAACCTGGTTTCCCATGAGTTTGCCACCAGGTCGGCAGCGTTGGTGCAAGTGACCTTAACCTCGCTGTCCTGTCTGAGCAGGGTATCTCCATCTGTATTCGTGATTTCCTTCGAATAGGCGCCAATAGTGCCGCCATTGACGGCAATGGGTTCAGTGATGTAGGCACATGCTGCAACCAATTTCACACAGTCACGCATTGAACCGAATCATTTCTGTCATGCAATAGGACAAGTAGACTAAAGTAAAGTCTGTCCCAAAATATAGCGACCCGGCGGTTTTTTGCGAATAACTTTTTATGGAGGAGCTGGAGCGACTTGGGCCTCAGGAACAAAGTTGTAGACAAAGTCGAGCTCCGGCCTGGGGTACAACAGTAATTCCTAATCTGACTACGTTTACTTTGAACAGTGATTTGCGCAACGTAAAAAAATGAACTTTTTCCCTAATTGCGATGAAAACGAGGTGACCGCAGAGATCGAGTCTACAATTGTAGATTCTATGGCGACTCTAATGATGCTTTTATGAGGTTTCTAGGTCATACCGTTCCAGAGGTCTGGTCGGTCTAAATTAGCAGAAATCGCGAAAAATGGCGCTACTTTTAAATTTCAGATGGAAGGGGGAACATAGGCAGACCGATGGATTTGGCTGAAACTTCCTGTAATGGGGTATTTATTACCGCTGGAATCGATTCTGTTAGATAGACAAGGGCGGGTTCGGTTCTGGGCAAATCCTATTCTGCTCTACGTTTACTCTGTACACTAACTTGCGCTGCAAAAATGGTCTTCTTTCCTAAATGCGATGCGACGAAAATGAGACGAATGAAAAATGATTCTAGAGTCTTTGGCGACTCCATGCTTTTATGAGTTGCTAGTGGCTGGGCGGAGAAGGAAGGGCGATACTGTACTACATACAGAGTTGCGAAATGGGCCGCAAAGGCCTGATCGTAAGCCTTTGGTCCCCGGTCATATTCTATAGTATCGCCGTAGGTGAAACCGTTCCAGAGATATGACCGGTCAAAGTTTGAAAAGATTACTAAAACGGTGTTTTTTTGAAAATTTCATATAACATAGATGAGTGATGGATTTGGCTGAAACTTTTTGAATGCGGTACTCACTCATGACATTTAGGACGAGGTTTTCAGGGTCAGGAAGAGTCTGAATCTGCAGTACAGATGGCAAGTATTAAGATTTTAAAATATAGAGGGTGTGCCAAAAAAAAACAACCCAGCAGATTTTTCGCTGTAGCAACCGCAAATCTCAACCGATTTGAACGAATCCTTTTTTAAATGAAAGATAAATAAATTCTTGAAAGATTGATGTAACACTTATTAATGTACTCTGCTTGGTTCCTGAGATATTCACTCTCAAAGTCAAAACTGTGATTTTGGCAGTGAACAAGAGGGATTTTTTATTATTCCGCTGCACTTCGTAATAAAACGGATTCCTGCTACTGCTGAGGGCTATTGGAGGCTTTACTGGTGACACATAAACTCGGTCCACTTCAACAGTAAAGTGTCATTAGCCCCCAGCAGTAAGAATCTGCTTTTTTATGAAGTGCAACGGAATCGCTCTTGTTCTTTGCCAAAATCTGTTTCGACTTTGAGGGCAAATATCTCAAGAACTAAGCAGTGAATCTCAATAAAAGTTGCACCAACCTTTGAAGAATTTATCAATCTTTCATTCAAAAAAGGATTCATTCAAATCGGTTAAGATTCATAGTTGCAAAAGTAAAAAATCTGCTGGGTTGTGTTTATCACTCTTGTTCACTGCCAAAATCTCTGTTTTGACTTTGAGGGCAAATATCTCAGGAACTAAGCAGGCTATCTTAATAAGCGACTGATCAGTCTTTCAAGAATTTATTTATCTTTTATTTAAAAAAAGATTCATTCAAATCGGTTGCGATTTGCGGTTGCTACAGCAAAAAATCTGCTGGGTTGTTTTTTTTGGCACACCCTGTATATGTATATATACAAATTATTTTCAAATCTATATGAATATGTTTAAATATACAGGGTGTGCCAAAAAAAACAACCCAGCAGATTTTTCCCTGTAGCAACCGCAAATCTCAACCGATCTGAATGAATCCTTCTTTAAATGAAAGATAAATAAATCCTTAAAAGACTGCTGAAATTTTCATTAATGTATCTGCTTAGTTCCTGAGATATTGGCTCTCAAAGTCAAAACAGTGATTTTGGCAGTGAACAAGAGGGATTTTTTATTATTCTGCACTTCGTAATAAAACGGATTCCTGCTACTCCTAAGGGCTCTTGGAGGCTTTAAGCGCTGTTTATACTCCTACTGAAGACACACTACTGCAGTAGTTTTTCGCCAGTCTCTGCCTCTTTTTTACAGGCTGGCGAATATACGCCAACCTTAACCTGAATCACATACACTACTGCAGTAGCAGAGCAGAATAGAAACCAGCCGCGCCGGCTCCCGGTGTAAAACTAAAGCCAATGAAAAAAAGAAGAAAAAAAGAAATAATTCTATTTTTCACACGGGAGCTATGCGAGGAAATGATGGATTTAGCTTAGAAAGGCACTAGGATGGCAGCAGAAAACATTTTTAGCGTCATGTTCACACCCAGAACCTGTCAACAACCATTCATCACCAGAAACGTATGCAGGCTCGACCGTTTTGGTAGTGATCGACGAAGATATGGACGTAATCACCCGGACAGAAGCTTTTGCAACATCTGACAACACCTATCTGTCTTATTTTATTAATAAACTTGGAGTGGAACTCAAGTTTTGCCTAAAAATAACCGACCGACTGTCGTCGGGAGTGAAATGTTGCTGTATTCTGTTGAAAAATGTCTGCTGATCGGACTAAAAACAAAAAAATGTTCTGCCGGTGCCCAGAAACCCACTTCATACCTCAAATGCTTTTGAAAGTGCAAAAAACCGCACCTAAATGCGCCTCTCCGACGACCTACTGCAGTAGGAAATAGAAAATTTTCTATTCACTACTGCAGTAGTTTTTCCTACTGCAGTAGCTACTGCAGTAGCGCGGCGGCGCGGGCGCGGGTGTTTATACTCCTACCGAAGACTACTGAAGGAGTCGGCCAACCTACTGCAGTAGCTCCTACTGCAGTAGCTACTGCAGTAGGAGTATAAACAGCGCTTTACAGGTGACACAGAAACTCGGTTTACTTCAACACTAGAGTATCATTAGCCCTAGCAGTAGGTATCTGCTTTAATATGAAATGCAATGGAATTGCTCTTGTTCTTTGCCAAAATCAGTTTCAACTTAGAAGGCAGATATCTCAAGAACTAAACTGTGAATCTCAATAAAAATTGCACAAATCTTTGAAGAATTTATCAGTCTTTTATTCAAAAAAGGATTCTTTCGAATCGGTTCGGATTCATGGTTGCAAAAGTAAAAAATCTGCTGGGTTGTTCTTTATCACTCTTGCTCATTGCCAAAATGTCTGTTTTGACTTTGAGGACAAATATCTCAGGAACTAAGCAGGCTATCTTAATAAACGGTACATCAATCTTTCAAGAATTTATTTATCTTTCATTTAAAATAGGATTCATTCAAATCGGTTGAGATTTGCGGTTGCTACAGCAAAATCTCTGCTGGGTTGTATTTTTTTGGCACACCCTGCATATTATGCAAACATTGTATATGTATATATACAGACAGACAAGTGTAATCTGCAGTCATGTAATTTTCAACCAAATTTAGGAAAAGTGTTAAGAGTCATTCTCTGAACCGATCGAGTTTCGGTATTCAGACCCCAAAATTGAAAGTTTGAGCTAGAGAGCTGTAAGTGGGCACACTAATACATACTTATGAGTTATCTTTCAGCTGCAAAGGATTAGTGGATCTGACGCTCCTGTCCTGAGATATAGCCTTCCGAAAATCGGTCTGCTTAACTATGGGACCAAAATTTCAAAGTCTAATTTCTCGCTTCATACTCGGAATTCGGACCTAAAATTGGGGGTTTTAGAGTACTTTTAGACTGCTTTAAGAAACTTTCGTCAAATTTTCGTTTTCAGAAAAAAATGTTTTTCGCCCCCTTTGCGCCCCCCTAGCTCGTCTGGAACCCCCCAACCCAGTTTTTTTTATTTCAGAAAAATGTTGCGCTATCAATTACCTACCGTTTGGTGTGAAGCATTAGGGGGCGAAAAAAATTTTTTTTCTGAAAACGAAAATTTGACGAAAGTTTCTTAAAGCAGTCTAAAAGTACTCTAAAACCCCCAATCTTTAGGTCCGAATTCCGAGTATGAAGCGAGAAATTCGAGTTTGAAATTTTGGTCCCATAGTTAAGCAGACCCATTTTCGGAAGGCTATATCTCAGGACAGGAGCGTCAGATCCATTAATCCTTTGCAGCTGAAAGATAACTCATAAGTATCTATTCGTGTACCAACTTACAGCTCTCTAGCTCAAAGTTTCAATTTTGGGTCTGAATAGGGCAAAGGACCAAAACGCGATCTGACCAGAGAACGACTCTTAATTTTTTTACCGCACGAATTAGTGTTCCTTGAAGGTTTGTTTGTTTGGCTTTTGTTTGTTTTTGAGTTGCACTGTCATTTCGGACAGCTCAGGACACCCCTCGCTCTTTTCGAGATAAAGAGCAGAAATTACTTGGAATGCACTGGGTCGGTTCCCAGTCCCAGGCTCTGTCATTGCAGTTGATAGTGACCGGAGTGGTCTTCACGTATTTGGTTTCCGCTGCATCTGTTAGGTGATAGCCGGACGAGCTATAGCACTGGATCGTCTCAGTGCCAGTGTCCTTTACGTAGCTTCCAACCTGGAGCGTGTACGATTGTGTCCATCTCCTTGATATATATAATATTTTACATGCTGCAAATATACAGACAATTACTGAATCATAGGAAAGCTGATTCAGTCTAGCACCTTTTATGCAGTCGGTCGGCTCGTAATAGGTCCAAACTCCATTTGTGCAGTAGAAGTACGAGCCACTGGATGCGGAGCGAGTCTGAGCCGCATTCACAACGATGTCCTTGGGATTGGTGCAGACCACTCTTAGGTAGCCTCCATCTACGATCTTCGTCCCGGCCTGCCTGTAGATAGTTGTCATTGAGCCTCCCTCAATGCCGATCGAATTTGGTTTGTCGCAGACTGAATGGAGCAATGATAGAGAGTGACCAATCAAATCAACTGACAAGACACACCAGCATCGCATTTGTAAGGTGTGAACGTATCCCAGGCCCTGTCGGAGCCACATGTGAACGCAGTGCCACTGGCTGCCACCTTACTGTTGCCAGAGTTGATCACCATGTGGGCTGCATTGGTGCAGGTGACTGTGGCTGTCCCCGTCTCCACCACTCTGCTGCCATGATCCAGAGTGTAAGCCACTGAACCATCGGTGAACGGGTTTCTCAATTGCGCACAAGCTAAAAGATAGAATGAGAGCGAGAAGGATGACATTCTCTGCTGCACTCACTGGCAATGCACTGGGTCGGCTCAACCACAGTCCAGGCTCTGTTGGTGCAAGTGAACGCACTCCCCGAGTCAAAGTACTGCGTCTTTCCAGAATCCGATACAACATCAGTGCCGGTGGTGCATGTGACGGTGCCAGTTCCTGTGTCCTTCACAAAGTTGCCGATGTCACTGACATAGGCCACCGAACCCCCAGTACCACCGATTGTCAGCTTGTCACAGACTGAAGGTGATGGATGCTTAGTAAACACATACATGCATTTTGAGAGAGGCCCAAAGGTTGAATCCCTATGTAGGTTAGTTCTCATGGCATCTGTACATGAAATACTACCCCTTACATTTGGCTTTCGGGGTCTGCCTTACATAGCTAGAAAAGCCAAAGCCCCTCCCTCACCCGTACCGCAAAATGCAACTGATATGCAATGCAGTAGCGGCTCCAGTACTAACTAACTGGCTGAGAGAAATCAGTGATATTTCACTTATACACTGATACACTTAAAAGGCATTTGGTAATTCCGCTAATGATAAAACAAATCGACGTCTGTAGAAGCTTTTTCTGTCATTTTTCTTCATTTTTTAGCTCACTAGCATCAGATTAGCATGGGATGGGAACCAATAGTCCTTTGTCAAAAGTGAATTCCAATTAACTGCTCTCATAAACCAAAGCAACTTACTCTTGATGCACTTGGTAGGTTCGATGGCGGTCCAGGCTCTGTTGGTGCAGGTGTAGGTGGTTCCACTGGCGTCAGCCTGACTCTCCCCAGAATCGGTCACCTTATCCGCTGCATTGTTGCAGGTGACAGTGGCTGTGCCACCTTCCAGTATCTTGTTGTTCTGCTCATCTGTGTACGCCACCGTACCGTCAGTGATAGTCAACTTTGCACAGGCTGTCAAACAGATATACAGTAGCTTGAAAGAAAACACACCTCAACTTACTCATCACACACTGAGTGGGCTCAAAGGTGGTCCAGGCTCGTGAGGTGCATGTAAAGGAGTTTCCGGAGTCAACGTACTGCGTGGTGCCAGCATCAGATATGAGATCGGCTGCATTGGTGCAAGTGACTGTGCCAGTTCCTGCCTCTTTCACGATAGCTCCGATGTCACCAGTGTAGGCTGCAGAACCTCCGCTGCCACCGATCGTCAGTTGGTCGCAGACTGAAGGTCAACCATTCGGTACAACAGACTCAAATGTACCTATCAGTAGTACCCATGATACACTTAGCAGGCTCAAACGTTGTCCAAGCCCTCGACGTGCAGGTGAACGCGGTGCCACTGTCAGCCACCTGAGTTTCGCCCGAGTCGATCACCTTGTCAGCTGTATTGTCGCATGTCACAGTGGCCGTTCCGGTCTCAGGAATTACGGTGTTGTGTGTGAGGGAGTAGACCACAGAGCCGTCAGGCAACGGATCAACCAACTTTGTACAAGCTGAAAGACAGCACTGACTTGCTTGCAAGCGGTACAATACACTGGTACATACTCATGACACACTGTGTGGGCTCAAATGTTGTCCAAGCCCTTGAAGTGCACGTGAAAGTTGTTCCTGAGTCGACATACTGTGTGGTTCCGGCGTCAGACACAATATCGGCTGCGTTGGTGCAGGTCACAACTCCTGTCCCTGCCTCTTTGACGTACGGTGTCAGGTGACTGGTCTGAACGACTGACCCTCCACTTCCGCCAATTGTCAGTTCATCACAGACTAAACTCGATAACTGCAGACTTTTAACTCAACGCCTATTATGAGAAGAGAATTTGGCAGTGCCTTTTCTAACTCAATTGAGGTTTCGGTGATGTCCGTACATGGCATTAGTTATGAATTAGAGATGTGCACGGGCCGGGCTGACAAAGTTTCGCCAGGCCAGACTCAAAGTCCTGAAATATTTGCCCTCAAAATCAAAACAGATTTTGGCAAAGAACAAGAGCGATTCCGTTGCACTTCACAATGAAATAGATTCCTACTGCTGAGGGCTAATGAGACTTTACTGGTGAAGTAAGCCAAGCATGTGTTTCGCAAATAAAGGCTCCAATAGAATCAGCAGTAGGCATCTGTTTTATGGTGAAGTGCAACGGAATAATATACATATATCGCTCTTGTTCATTGCAAAAATCAGTGTTTTGTCTTTGAGGGCGTATATGGTACCGGTTCACCTTCAAGTGGTACAATAGGATATCGGTACCATGAAGGGCATCCTTCGTATCGTTAAGTGGTGCTACTTATGGAAACAGTACCATATAAGGTAGCACTTCGATAGAAACCTCACGTGATGCCATATATGGTACCACTAGAGGTTGAACCGGTACTATATACAATATGTCGTTTTTTCCCTCACTGTAATGGTCTGCCACAGTGCACAACATAGTAAGGCCAAGGTAAAGCTCACCCATCAGACACTCGGTTGGCTCAAAGGCAGTCCAGGCTCTGCTGGTGCAAGTGAAAGCTGTTCCACTGTCAGCCAACTGAGTTTGGCCGGCGTCGGTCACTTTGTCATTGGCATCGGTGCAGGTTACCGTCACTGTTCCGGTTTCGGCCACTCTTGTGTTGTGGTCTTTTGTGTAGGCCACCGACCCCTCGGGGAACGGGTCTACCACCTTTCCACAAGCTGAAACATGCTTTAAGTTATACTGCTAATAACTGATGTGCAGATTACTAGTGATGCAACCGGGATCCCGGTATTTCCCGAAGAACCGGGAATTCCCGGTATTTTCACTCCCGGTTTCCAATCCCGGTTCACATTATCTAATACCGGGAAATACCGGGAATACCGCAAAATGTATTTTATAGCAGTATTGACAGTTTTTTTGCAGATACTATGTATTTCAGTGACATCTACTGCATACCCAACGTTTTTTTACCAGTACCAGAGGCACGCAAAACTTTGAATAAGTTTTCAAATGACTGCTACTTGCTCAATTTAAGCGAACAGCAATGTTTTGCAGCTTTTCCTTTTGTTCCTTCCAAATATTTTTATATTGGTTTAGGCCGTAAACTTTGTGTTTCTAAGCTTCCAACTTTATAAAGGCCTTCAATTGAGCAAAACCATTCAATGATTGGATATTCTTACAAAACTATTTTGGTCCAATCGACATCGAGCTGCCTGGTGCCTGCCAAAGCAAACAACTCACTAAATCATTCAACGATCTTACAGTTTACTGTATGTAGTTTAGTTCGTTAATAGAGAAAATTCTTGAGAAGACCGACTAGAAATGGTATGAATAGCTAACCCGGATGTTGAAAAACATTTATGTTCTACCAAGCTGCACGCGTTTTGATCGATTTCCCGATATTCCCGGTAATCCCGGTATTTCCCGGTTTTTCCCGGTATTCTCATTTCCCGGTAATCCCGGTTTTCCCGAATCCCGGTATTCCGCTCCCGGTTGCATCACTACAGATTACATTGCAACTCAGAGTACAAAGTTTAGGTCACTTACCCATGACACATTGCGTAGGTTCAAAAACGGTCCAGGCCCTGGTGGTGCATGTGAAGACCGTTCCTGAGTCGGCGTACTGTGATGTGCCGGCATCAGATACAAGATCGCCGCCATTGGTACAGGTCACAGTGCCTGTGCCTGCCTCTTTGACGTAGGGTGTTAGATGACCGGTTTGAACAACTGATCCACCACTTCCTCCAATCGCTAATTCGCCACAAACTGAAATGCACAAACTCGAGAGTTCTTGAACTGGAGAAATTCATTTGAGGAAAAACTACAGCGTGTCCCACCGTTGATCGTTAGCAACGCGCAACTGTGTCAACGGAACACAACTAAATTTAGTACTAAACACACAAATATAGTGCCAAGAGTAACTTAGATGCTTGCCAAATTTCAGCTGTATCCGTTGCTTAAAACATTAGTTTCACTTAGCTGAAGATATTTTGGGTCCTTTCCTAGATGTTTAAGCGTTACTGTGGCTAAACTATTTGCAACGCCAGCGAACTCAGCAAAAGTGGTAAACAAAGAGAGGGATGGAAATGGCTCAAAAAACGTTGTATCTTTCAATGGAAATTGGCCAAAATTGGTAGACATCTGAGTTAACCTAGGCACTGCATTTGTGTGAAATTTGATTGAATTCCGTTCCATAGTAGCGAGCCGCTAACAATCAAACCTGGGACGCCCTGTATTTCACAGCCGAATCTCTAGTTAGTGGGCACTTACCCATCAGACATTCTGCAGGTTCGAAGGTGGTCCAAGCTCTGCTCGTGCAGGTAAAGACGGTTCCGCTGTCAACCAGCTGAGTCTTGCCTGCGTCGGTCACCTTGTCGGTTCCATCTGTGCACGTCACAGTAGCTGTTCCTGTTTCCCGCACCTTCATTTGGTGGTCGAGTGTATAGGCCACCGAACCAAGAGTGAATGGATCTGCCAGCTTTGCACAGGCTAAACTCCATTCAGCTCTCTGCTAACTTACTTCACCCCAATCTCACTTACTCATGATGCATTGAGTGGGTTGGAATGTGGTCCAAGCCCTGGTCGTGCATGTGAATACGTTGCCCGAGTCAACGAACTGAGTGCTGCCGGCGTCAGATATCAGGTCAACTGCATTGTTGCAAGTGACAGTGGCCGTTCCGGTGTCTTTGACGTAATTGTCCACAGGCAGAGTGTACGCGGGGGAGCCTCCACTGCCGCCAATCGTTACTTTGGGACAGACTGCAGCAATGAGAAGTGAAGAAGAGTTGAAGAGTTCAAAGCCTACCCATGATGCAGTCGGTTGGTTCGAAGTCAGACCAAACCAGAGAAGCGATGCAGTTAAAGAGTGTGCCACTGGGCCGTACAGTTGACTGTGCAGCGTTGGTTACCATGTCAGTGGCGTCATTGCAAGTGACAGTTGCTGAGCCTCCTCCTATCACAAGCACGAATGTCTGCATGGTGTTGGTGTGGGTTGCACTGCCCTGATTGATTGTCACTTGGTTGCACACTGAAAGTGATGCACAGGCGAGTATTAACCATTTTTGTTTTCTTTTTGATTGTCAAATAGAACGCACAGAAAAAATAAGCTGAAGTCTTACAAAAGCTGTCTCTCACCTTGCTCGCATTCTGGTAAGGTGGGCCAGTCCGGAGCAGAGCAGGTGAGTGTCTTTGTTGACTCGCCAGTTCCACCAAGAATAATGTAGCCGGGGTCACATTGAACTGTTCCTGTGCCAGTATTTCTGATCTGAGGTCCGATGGTCACTGTATAGGTAACCTTTGAATTTTTGACAGTGAACTGGGAGCACACTAAAAGTAGAAAATTTATCCCCTTACGTCAGAGTTCACACACAACAGCATGTGTTTGTGTGTCTCTGTTCAAAGTGTTGATGAACACCTGGCGAAGTCTCAGATGAACGTAAAGCTATCTATGGCTCTCACCAAACAGCTGATATCGAAAGGGACAACGAAATTAAAATGGCTTACTGGCTTCGCATTCTGGAAATGGGTCTACCGTCCAATCCTCATACTGACAAGTGGACTGGTAGGTAGGGTAGCCAGTGAAGTGGACGTAATGTTTAGGCAGACAGGTCATGGTGGCCTGTTGGTTGTGAGTTATCCAGTTGTCATACCGAATCGATTGGTCCTTATAAGTTACGCTCTGTCCATTCGTGGGCACCGCTAAGCTTTGCTTGCACGCTGCAAATCATGCAGTCAATATTTGCGGTTTACAAACCTTAAAACAAGAATTCGGCTAGTTTCCCTCTAAAAAATTCATATGACTGTGTGGGTGTGATGGGTACACGGAAAAACAATGACAAACAACCAATATAATAAAAATAGTCTCTGTCACTAATGGGGTGGACGCACCCTGACAGACATGGGTCGGGAAGGAGTTATGGGGTTTACCTACTCCCTTCGCCGGCCAATGCTTCAGCTCGGCCGACCACACCCCCTCCTAGAGGGAGAAAATTTTCGCTTTTTAGGCAAAATAGGTGTTTTTTGGACCTTTTGGGTCACCCTTTTTTACACTCAGGCACCTCCGGATTTTTCCGGCCCATGTACGTATGTACCCTCTACACCCTTGGAAAGGCTACTATATTCAATACAAGTACAGTTAATCATAAACTGGGCCAACAGTATTTTCGCTATATTTATGATAAATTAATGATTTTTTGTTTGACTTTCTCAAAAAATAACCGGAAAATCTTGTAAAAGTATAGTTCTGCGTGTTTGCAGTTCGGGGGCGGAAAGAAGAGACCGTTTCGTTCGAAAATGTTTACAACCGATGGCAACGGGGAGGGGGAAATCACAAAAATCTGTGTCGGCATTTTTTGTTTGACACTCTTCGGCTTAGGCAACCTAACCTAGTACGTTGATGAAACAGAAAAAAACGATCGAAATTTTTTTCTACAACTAAAAACGTTACTTATGTAATCAACTAATCAAAGCAAACCAAATTTCTTGGCATAATTCACTGAAAGCAAGTGGAACCGGTGCACTTGCTGCCTCATCAAGCAACAGACAGAATTTCAGTGTACATAAGAGTCTAGTCAGTCAACTTACGATGAGGAATACAGATGGCCAGCTCTGGCTGCCATGTCCAAGTGAACACGCATTCTGTTTCCTCATTTCCCTCCAGGAAGTACTTAGGGTCGCATTGTAGTCTTGCTTTTGTGCCCATCTCGTACCGATCGGGCCAGGTGTACAACTGCCCGTGACTCGGCAATGTGTAGATGACAGTACCGTGCTCGCGTTCGATCTTCCAGCAAGCTGAAACACTAGCATTAAACCAGCACTTCACCAGCACTGATTGGTAGCCTGACCGTAAACAACATCGTTCCAAATCCCCATTTTTCGAACCCCTCCTCCAAAATCGCCTTGTGTCGGTTATTGGGGCGTTCCCCCTAAGGCGACGTCGTTTTACCCCCCCCCCCCCCCCGATAAAAGTACAGTACTGTTATGTTTTCTTATTGCCATACTGTACAATCAATTGAATAGATCCCTCCAGTAACTTTGTGAAGCTTTTCTATATGTAAAAGCCTTTGACAGAATGTATATGAATCGAAAATAATACAATCAAAGTTCCCTAGAATTCCGAAAAAAGTGACGTCGTTTTCTGCTAACCCTTTCCCTCATTGTGTGTTGTCTATTGTCGCATTTCAGCCGATCCCTCATCTGGAACGACATCGTTAATTGATGGCCCCTTACAAGGGATAATTTGTTCTCGTTCCAGTTTAGCACTACCTTTGCACTGTCTACAAGAAGATGCAAAACCGTCATACCATGGAAAAAAAGAGCGATTGCCAGACCCACCACCCCCTTGATTGGGCAGTCAATGACGCAAGAGTCTTCTGTGAGTCGGTAGTAGGACCGAATCTGCTTGTGGGCATGTTCTTGCTGGGCCCTGGTCATCTGATCCCACTGCTTCTTGTACATCTCGTCCATAGTTCTCTGCTGGTCCGGACTCAGCTGTTGGTTCTTCTTGTGAGGCGCATCCCAATCAGCTTTTTCGTTGGCAGACTGCTGCTGCCCATCCGACTGCGATTGTTGCTGCTCAGACTGCAGCCGGTCCACGTTTCTCTCCTTGCCCTTGTTTCTAACGTAGTCCTCCTCCATCTTTTGCCGCTGCTGCTCCGTCATGTCTCGTTCATTGTTGTGTCTGTTCCTTCGGTCGTTCGTCTCCTTGTCTCCACGTTGTTTATTTTCACCTTGCTCGTCCCTTTGAAGGTCATCTTGCTCATTTTTCTGCTTCTCGTCCAGATTTCGGCGACGCTCATCTTGTTCGTGGTCTCGGTTTCGCTGTCTGTCCCGGTCCTGTCTGTCCCGATCTTGTCTGTCCCGGTCTTGTCTGTCCCGATCTTGTCTGTCCCGGTCTTGTCTATCTCTGTCACGGTCCCTGCGATCTTCTCTGTCCCGGCGATCTTCCCTGTCACGGCGATCTTCCTTGTCTCTGTCCTCCCTATCCCTGTCTTCCCTGTCTCTGTCTTCTCTATCTTCTTCCTCATCTTCTTCCCTTTCGTCCTTTTCTTTGCTTTTCTCTCTACAGGGACGTTCTTCAGTCAGGACTTTGCTGCACACCTTGAAGATGAATCGGAACCGTGTTGGGCTAAAAATAGTTTTTTTGCGTAAATTTAGAGAAATTGACTTAGCTGTTGACAAAATAGACCCTTCTTCTTCAGAGATACATTTCTGCAAATCGAACAATCGGCCATGGCACAAACTTGTAGCAAGAATGCATAAAAGAGGAGCAAGAATGTGCCACTCAACGGCCGTCGGAGTGTCCATGCGCTGCACTATAAAATCCCGACCCCTCCACTAGTAATTGCGCATGCGCTTTATTGCAGCGCAACCTGATTTCTGAGTCAGCATGATGTCAGCAAAATTTTTAGTGATTTTCTACAACTGTAATTCATTCCATATTTCGTCTAAGATCTTCAATCATCACAATAACCAAAAGAAGTACTCAACTGCAAGGCAAGATTGCATCATATCTGTGAAAGGAATCAGGCTTTTTCCATCTGCGGTGCGGTGGTGTGGTGTGGTGTGTAGATGCCGGTCTGTAGAGGTGCGGTGTGGTGTGTAGATGCCGGTCTGTAGAGGTGCGGTGCGGTGCGGTGCGGTGCGGTGCGGTGCGGTGCGGTGCGGTGCGGTGCGGTGCGGTGCGGTGCGGTGCGGTGCAGTTGCGTAGTTTCCGGTTGGTGGTAGGTGTGGTGTGGTGTATAGGTGCTGGTGTGTAGGTGCGGTGCGGTGTGGTGTGTAGGTGCCGGTGAGTAGGTGCGGTGTGGTGTGGTGTGTAGGTGCCGGTGTGTAGGTGCGGTGTGGTGTGTAGGTGCCGGTGTGTAGGTGCGGTGTGGTGTGTAGGTGCGGGGGGAAGGTGCGGTGCGGTGTGGTGTGTAGGTGCGGTGTGGTGTGGTGTGTAGGTGCCGGTGTGTAGGTGCGGTGTGGTGTGTAGGTGCGGGGGGAAGGTGCGGTGCGGTGTGTTGTGGCGGTGCGGTGTGGTGTGGTGTGTAGGTGCCGGTGTGTAGGTGCGGTGTGGTGTGTAGGTGCGGGGGGAAGGTGCGGTGCGGTGTGGTGTGTAGGTGCGGTGTGGTGTGGTGTTGGTGACGGTGGGTAGGTGCGGTGTGGTGTGTAGGTGCCGGTGTGTAGGTGCGGTGTGGTGTGGTGTGTAGGTGCGGGGGGGAAGGTGCGGTGCGGTGTGGTGTGT
>JASANB010002384.1:0-15418 GCA_030248155.1 Sabatieria punctata | reverse complement strand
AAGGCTCAATATTTCTACAAAAGGAATTAGAAAGTTACGATTACAAAATAGGTTTCAAATACGCTCTGAACACAAACTTTAAATAATATTTAGTTTCCTGTAAATCTTCCATTGTTTCTTACTGTCATTCTGCCAACGTTTCATCTACAATGGCATCTATGACGTTCTGTAGGTTGCCGAACGTTTATAACTAAATAGCAACGAGTCTTTCAAAGCGTTGTGCCAAATTCACTCACCTTTACTGCAAAGTAATTAATGTGAGCAAGCGTTTTGATTTTTCAAGCTCACATGCTTTCAAGTTTATCAACTGTTCACTTCTAACTAGTAAACCATAGCATACTTAACAGATGACCGATTGATTTAGAATAAACTGATTTGTTCAGATGAAAACACCATTTAACAGAACTATTATTCAAAGTGCAACTTATTTGACAGCTCACACTCTGTTTCATTCATAACACCAGTGTCAAAGCAGCGAATGATTCGTTTTTTTAACATCGCCTACATAAAATGCGATCTGAGCGCTCCGGCTCAGTTTGTTCCATCGGCAGCTAGAAAGATATGTGTGTGGATGTGGAAGACGCTCAATTTGATAATAATTTAAATACATTTATCTCTCACTAAGTTGGACTAGCTTGAAGAAATAAAAATATACACGTACAGAGAACCACAACAATACCATATAACTAGGGTGAGACTACTGTTGTAATGATAATATCAATTCACAAACCGGCTTATCTATCAAGCAATTTTTGTTTGTGGTATACACACAACACTAATACGCAGATGGGAAGTAATGTGTACACACAACACCCATGCAGAAATGCATCGTGTATTTAAGATTAGCTATTGGCCTTGTAGATATAATTCAAAGCGTGTTGCATCTTAAATCGTGTGCTGTCGGCGCCGTTCGGCTCGCTCGTTGTAAAACTGCTACCTTTAGACACTCCATCAGGAAGGGGAGTTTACTGAAACGGTTCGTTCTCAGTCGTTTCTCTATTTGGCTTAAATTTTGAGAATATATTAACAAGGAAAATGAGCACAAATTGTGAAAGTTTGGCCTGAAAATTACAAGTCCTGCTGATGATGTTGCCCAAAAACTGACAGTTCACTGTGATAAAGTTATATTTTTTCTCTTGTGACCGTCGGTTGTTTTATGTAGAATATTTTTAGTTAGTGGACTTTGAGAGTAGTTAAAAAGGCAGCTCTTTATTCTTAGAAAGTGACTTACCGACCCAACAACGGTTTTAAACACGCATCTACGGTAAACTCTGCACAAAGTAGGTTAGGAAGACCTTCTAACAGGTCTTAGTCACATACGAGGCCGGCAGATCGGCGGTTAATTCTGTGAACCCATTTACACTCTCACAATCATCCATTTTATCCTGTGCTGAGTAGGTCTAACAGTAGCCCATTTACCTAACTGCAGTTCAACACATTTTTTTCGGTTAAGTATAGGTATGTAGGTTTTAGTGTTTCCAGGTTAAAAGAAGTTAGACTTGTATACATAGACAAATATTTAGATTATCTAGGTTTGGCTGAATCTGTGTTTATTAGTCGTGACCACCGAGGAAAACCGAAGCAGCCGGCCATTCAGCGCTACTCTATCCAGGTGTCGAGACGACAGGCAAACGTGGCAGCTATCAATGTCAAAGACCAGATTGGACCGGAGTACGTGGTTTGCGACAAAGAAAGAATTCCGATCCCTGACTGCTTGGAGTTCAGAGGAACTAGTTTACTGTATAACACACCAGAACCATGCATATAACACGTAACGTAACCCCCCAGTCGGCTCCGCGCCAGACCTTTTGAAGCTCTCTACAATTAAAGAACTCAGTGACACGTGGGCCCTACGTGAGGTCTGGTATGCCTTTCATGTGGTCAAGGTTGTGTACAGTAAATTTTGTTCGGTTTATATTATCTTGTTTAGCTTTAGAATAGTGTACTATTACTTTATAGTGCCTAAATAGTTTACATAATGTCATTGTTTAGGCAATCAAAAGGAAGTCAGAGATGAAGAAAATCGATTACTGACCCAAATTAACTGACCCAAGAGCTAGCCGAGCGGGACAGAGAATACTGGGTCATCTCAGATACTCTAAATCCCCACCAACAGACCCAAGCACAATTAGAGAGGCAACGGCCGCCGGCCAACTAATTAGATGCTGGTTTGGTAGACAGCTGTTGCTTTAGGTCAGAGATCAGATTACAACCATGACAGCTCCAGCAAACTCTTGTTGGCTGCTGGCCAATGGCCATCAGTGCAGTGGAGTGACCGATCAGTTGCCACTGGCTGGGTCCACCGAAGAAGGACTGCTCAGAGGCTACTGCTCTGGACATGGGCTGTACAACAACTCTCCCGACATCAATCGCCGCTACTTTGTGGAGAAGCTCAGTCGGCATCCATTGAAGATCTCAAAACTAGCGCTGATTGAGAATGAAGGTGATATCCTGAGATAAAAATGGTTGGGTTCGATTGTGAGAATGCACCTAGCCTCATACAAGGAAGAGACAAGCATGTTGTTGGCTTGGTGACGGTGCAGATCGCGAACTGTTTTGGTGAGGTTATCGCTGTTGGAACATCTCTACTACAGCTGATAGAATCTCATGTCCGATCTATTCTGCAAGACCCATTGACACTGAAACTGGGCCAGGCGCTGGAAAAAGACGTCAAGTCGGTGATGTTACTTGGCTACGTGCGTGACGGCAACCTTACCCGTGCTGTCTGGTCACCAGTCACTCGCTAGTGGTAATTGACGAGGCCAGCCAAGCCACAGAGCCTGTGTCATTGTTGCCGTTAACAAAGGCAAACGGCCCAGATACCACGTTTTCAAGGTTGCCAGGGTAGGGGTTTTCCCCCTACCTGTAGGGGTTTTTTCGTTCGGTAGGGGGAAATTTTTCAGGTAGGGGGTAGGGGGATTTGGTAGGGGTTTTTTAAATTTTGGTAGGGTGAAGTAGGGGTTTTTGCATTCAGTTACACAGATGAAATTTTAGTTTTTTGAACAAGTTTTTACACCATAGCACCACTATCTGGGTAAAAAATTATAATAAATTGTAAAATTCTGGGCACTCCAATAATGCGTGCTAGGATTGGCCTGTTTTCAATTGGTTCCTGAGGGCTAATTTTAAAAAATTTTCTTGCCCTGGTTTGGGCGGCTGCCCAACCAGGCCTCTGTCTTACAACTACATACGTGCTAAATCCAGTGGCCGTACTAGGGGTGTTGGGTGTGTACACCCTGCCCCCTTGTTGTGAAGGTAGGAAGGAAAAATTAAACAAAAATAAGAGAAATAAATTAATTATGTGCTAAAACTGTCTATTTTCCGCTCAGAATACCTTTTAAATGCTTTTTGAAGACCAAATTTTCAAAAATTTCATGCTCTGGTCGGCAGAAAACTTTAAACAACTAGCTTGTAATTTCTGTTAATTCTAAGCTCAGAATGCTTTTTAAGCGCGTTTTTGAAGGCTGATTTTGCGAAATTTTCTCGCTCAGGCATCTTCAAAATTTCACACCCCCTTGCAAAATCCTGGGTACGCCACTGACTAAAACTGTCAAATTTATGCCCAGCATATTTTAAATGCGCTCTTAAGGCAAATTCTAATTTTTGAAAATTTTCTGGCCCTGGTCGGGCCACTGCCACTTTTCACCAATACAGTTTACATTAGTGAGAGGATTTTGTGAAAACGTAGACAGAGAGTTTTGGCTGTCGTCAGGGAATATTTGCGGATTTCCGAATGTCAGATCGGCGCGAATAGTGGTGTGTCACATAGTGTACCAACTCTAAAGGACATTTTATTGTTCAAGCTTTCCATACACCAAAATTGGTTTTCATAGCGTAAAGGACCCCAAGTCTGTTTCTGAAATGTAAAACATTCAAAATCTCAGATTTACCATATTTCTTGCTTCTCTCTGCTTTACTTTTAAGAACTGAAGAGGGCTCAAAGCGCGCAGTTACCTTTTCAAAAACAAATTTTAACTGAATATTCAGTATTCAGTTCATTGATATAATCTTGCTTTAGTGGCTCTTATACTAGTAGTTTAGCTATCCATTTAGCTCACTTACTACTTTATACAATAATTTAACTTCAATACCTTAAAAACACCACTATTTTGTGCCTTTCTAGGGTAGGGGTTTTTGGTAGGGGTTTTTTGAAAATAGTAGGGGGAAGTAGGGGTTTTCTTGCTGAAAAGTAGGGGGATTGGGTTCCGAAAACCTGGCAACCCTGCACGGTTTGTCTCTTCTTAAGGCAGTGAACAATTAGGACGGGCGGCGCGTGCGTGAGGAGACCGGAGTACGCCGGGTTTACTCTGCTGGACATTTGCGCTCGCTGGTGATTGCCACGGTGGGAGAGGCGGAATTCCAGGCCGTACTGACTCTTTTGAATGGCGCTCGAGTTTGTTTGTTTGTGTTTATTGACCTATACCTTTGATCTATATTCAGACCTTCAGGTCTTAGGTAGTCGCACAATGTTTTGTTTAAAAGATAATATTAATTTCCATGTACTACGATCTGAATTATTCTAAGCATAAATCCAGACCAAATCCAGTAGAATCTGCCAGAAACTCCACCAAGTAGCGGTTCTGAATTTCATATTTTTTCAAGAGCTTGCGGCTTTAGTTCGATTGGTAGAATCATTTGGGTCGTGGCTCGTGGCCTGTCGCTCGCACAGCTTTGGGTTGCTGTGGCGATAAACTTTGTAACTTGTAAGGGTACAGACTAGGTAGAATACAGCGTTGTGCCAACACCTGCTATAACTGCTTGTTTAAACTGCATAAGCCACAATAGGACCGGCCGCATGCGATTATACTACGATCTACTGTGAAAACACCGAAACTAAAATCTCATTCATTTTGAGAAAAGCCTTTTCGTCCCGTGCTGAAAGAAACTAATGTACCAATTTTTGCGCATGGATCAAACTCAACAATTTATTTGCAGCACAAACATGGTAAAAGTAAAACAGTCAACACGAACTGAACACAGCAACTGAAGAAACGAATAAGCGAAGAATCGTTCCATAAAGTAATGACGGCTATTCTGAAAGCAATATTCCTGACAAAACCGACATTACGTTTGAAGCTGATGCTGATCTACAAAGCGATCAATACGTCTATATTTGTAGTGGAAAAGGTATCACATAAGCAGTAATATAATTTTTAACTATATTTTCTAGGTGAAACAATGTAGGAAGCAGTGAAAACTTGACTACCTGTTGTTAGTAATAAACAATTTGAATTTGCTTCTCTCTACATTTTCTAGGCATGTGGTTTATGCAGTATGTCAAAGAAATTGAAAGAGTTGCTTGCACCTCGGTAGAAAAGGGCATTTTTAAGCCGAGTAATGTCCCAATTCCAAGTTTTAGGCAACGTGTCAGAGAATTAAAGACAATTTATCGAGTTTTGGTAGTAAAAGGCGCCACACTCTATGTACAGCAGCGATAATCCAAGAGAGTGACGACCCAAACGTTTTATATATTGTTGAAACAGCTAATACGTTGGTTTGGTTGCAGTGCTACTACTGTGCCTACGCTTTTCCGGTCACCTTCTTTATTATGTAAATTTGGCACCGGTCAGGCCGCACAGGCTTGGAAACCGGTTGCTGATTGCGATCGATCGAGACAGAAATACAACTAGAATGTTTTTATTGAATAGGACTTACTCCGCAAAAGACGCCCGGTAGATACGGTACGTACCACAAAGGCCACGACAGTGATCGGGATACACACAGTGGGGGCAACACACGACTCACTTAGAACGGGGCAAATAGAACGTACTGAGAATTCTTACAAAAGATTAGTCTAGAACTTCTACATTGAGATAATTAGCAAAAATAGGTGCTATACAGCATGCGCATGACACATAATTATAGTCTAGAAAGAAACGGAGGCAACATTACTACAGCAACCAAGGTACAAACAAAGTGAACTAATTAAGCAAGAAAAAGGAAGCCAAAGCATATGCAAATAAGGATGGGAAGCAGGTTACAGCGGGTTATGCAAATTAGGATTTAACGTGGGGCATCACACCTCCAAACCAAAAAAAAAGTGGCGTCCCGACACTTAAATAAAAAGAAAGGGGTTATTGTAAGAACGGAAATGAGGACGCAAAAGAAACAATAAGAACAATAATAATCAGATACATGAGGTAAGCGATAAGTACAACTGCGATCAGGTAACATACAAAGAACTAAAAACACAGTATACAGAATGTAGGCATAGGCATATGTAATATACAAAATAAATCGAGTTATTGGGTAATGTGAAACGAATTTACAGTTCCTTGGATGGCTTCATCTCAGTATTCTGCCCTGTCTGTTGTTGGTTGAGGTTCAGTCATATAGCATCGTCCTTTGAGGTATTGCGTAAGTGATATGCCAGGAAATCGTGAGAATTTCGAAAAAAAATATATATTTTTTTTTGCCCACTCGAGATACTCCAATCATAATTCTTCTGAGTGATAGTGTTGTATTCGAATGTTCAGTGAATGGAAGTGGGATAGACTTGAGGTTCTTCCAAGCGATAAGTACGATTACAAGAGCAATATTATAGCACATGAATCAACAATGAATTGCATATAAAACGAACATGAGTAATCGGTACAAAACAATATAATCAGGCAACTAGAAATGAAGAAAGTAAGGGCGACTACAAAAACGAAAATTGGTTAAGTACCATGTGTATTAGTCAAGCGTTAGTAACTGGTTAGTAAGGTAGTCACTCAGCCTCCTCTAGTTCTGCTTCGAACTGTTTCTTCAGCTCCTCGAAGCTGAGCTCTAATTCTAATTGTGTAAGCTCCTGTGGAGTGAACATGCTGAGGGGATCGTCGGAATGCCCGAAGGCTCCAGATCCGCGGTCAGTAGGTGTGAAGGGGGTGGTCTGAGGTGTGAGCATGGGTTGCGAATATTGTAAAATTACAAGTTGAATTATGCGTTCGCCCTTGGCGAAACACTGAGCTTGGTCTGTTGCATTGTATAGTAGGGCGTAAACAGTTCCTCTATAGTCGTTATCTATGACCCCTGCACAAGAGATTACTCCCTTGGCAGCCATAGAGGATCGGTCTTTTAACTGACCGTAATACCGTTGTCAAGTAAATTAAAATTAAAATTAAATTAAATTCGAAAATAATTTACTCCCGAAGAGCAAATTAAATGGCAAGTAAATTAAAATAAAATTAAATCTCTGAGGAAAATGTCGAAGCAAGTAAAAAGTAAATTAAATTAGATTGAAAAGCCCGAAAAATTTACTTTCAATTTACTACTAATTTACTTCTAATTTGCTTCATTGCAGTGTTGTGCCGATTGAGTTTAGTTAGTTATTTACTAAGTAAAAACATTAGTTAGTTAGTTAGTTAGTTACTAACTTTTACTAACTAAACTCAGATTTCGCTTAACTAAACTCAACTCAAACTAAACTCATTTTCAGGAAATTACTAAGTAAAAAATCGAGTTACTTAGTTATGAGTTTAGTAACATTCAGTTTAGTTACAGTGTTAAAGATAGCCCTTGGCCATAGGTACAATGTACTTTTTGTATCTAGTTTGGAGTCTAACTTTGCAAAAATTCTGGGGTCTGATCAAGGTCCTATTCGATACAGGGGCTCTCACAAAGAGGGCACGAGGTTTCACTAGTTTTAACTCCAATGCTTGTGCGAAGAAACTTCTTGGCATTTGCAATTGTTTATGTACACTGTATGTATACATAGCTACGTATGTACAGGTCATCCGCCAAAGGGGGCTTTAAGGTTTGAGTCCGGTCAGGGGCATTGTGCCCAAATCGGGGAGAATTGAGTACTAAAAATCGCAAAAAACTGCTAATACAGACCCCACACAGAGCTAAAAGTCGATGGATTACAAGCAATTTTAGCAATTTTTCGTGACTATAAATGTAACAAAATTGAAAATTTGGCCCAAAACTTGCCATCCAGAAAAATCGAAAGGGCAGTCCTCCTGAGCTTCTGAGCTCAAGATTGGCCTCTGCTGGGATGGGCAACCCTCGAAACCGCCGTGTTATGTACTGTATATCTACATACACTGCTGTATAAAGTCTGCATATCTCCACCCTCTTTCCCAATCCAATGAATAGGAAAACAGATCGTTCAAAATTAAATAAACGAAAAGCATAAATGTAACAGATCATCCGCCGAAGGGGCAGTGGGGGTTGGGGGTCTAGCGCCGGCCGAGGAGGGTCTGAGCCCAAGTTCTAGGGAGGGGTTGGGCGTTAAAAACCGCCCAACAATCGTAAAGATCGCTAAAAATCGTTAATTTGAGCTCAAATACAGCTAAAAACTGCTGCTATGATATTATTATGACAGGCGATTATAACAATTTTGTGTCTGAAATTGTAAATAATGGCAAAAATTTGCTCGAAACATTACTTGCCAGAAAAATCGGAGGGGGTCGGAGAAATCGTCTGGGGGTCCCCATCCGGGGGGTCTGGCCTAAGTCGGCTGGGGCAGAACCCCCCGGACCCCCTGTTACATGTATGACGATAAGGTAAAATACTACTGTACATATCTCTTTATTTTTCATTGTTCCTGTCCTGGCACTGAGCTTTTGGATAAACTAACGGTCATACAATGTATTTCGAAATTTTTTAGAAAGTAATGAGAAATACTGTTGTTTTGTGAATATTTTGAACCTAAATGAGGTCTACAGAGCTAAAACAAATCGGTTAAATGCATTAATGACCTTATTTCCGCTGCTTTATTTTAACTAAACTCGTAACTAAGTAACTCGATATTTTTTGACTATCTTACTAAACTGAGAGAGCGAATTTAGTTACTAACTTTTACTTACTAAATTCAAATTTGAAAAGTTGTAACTAACTTTTACTAACTAAATTCGGAAAATTTTTGTTCGGCACAACACTGCTTCATTGACCATTCAATCTGTCGTAGTTTTGGCTCTCGCATATTACTTTGTGTGATTCTGTGCCTTTTCTGTCTGCCTATTCAACCGCAGAATGTACAGTACGTCTGCTCTCACTGTTGGAAACCCAGCTACAATGCAGCAGATACCATTCAACTCACAATTTTGCTCCGAAATTTTTTGATATTTCTGAAGACTGCGTCCTTCCATGACCTGTGTTAACTAAAACAAATAAAGAATCTCACTCAAGCCAGATTCTATCTAGGTGGGTAGAATTTGGCAAACTGGCAAGGCTCACTAATAGTCTGCAAAATAGAAAAGAGATTTTACCGCCCTGAAGTTATGGACTAAAACCTGCTGATTTCTATTACAGTGTATGTATTTCATAATTGGTCAGGGCTAATACCCATAGAGGTTACTGTAGATGCTTGCTTGATTGATAAGTCCAAAATGGTGATTTGGTGATTTCACAACTGTCAAACATGTTTCTCAGAAATCTTAATTAGAATCCTATACTACGTATAGCATGTCAAGCTACAGTTTTCGTGCAACCACTGATGCATGAAAACCCCCTTGTTTAATCAAATTCCGGTCCGTCCATAAGACAGTGTTATCTAAAGCTTTTCATCTGTTGGTCGTAGAAAAAGTAAACAAAATGCATTTCTGAACAACTGATTTTACCATAAAAATGACACCATTTGAAAAGCTTAACAAAAGGATGGAGTTAGATTCACAAGCCATCAGTTCACCAGAAATCCATACTCAGATATTTGGTGATTTTGGGGTATTTTCTGCAATGTTTTGCATTGAAAAGTAAATTAGAATTTAATTAGAAGTTGAAAGTAAATTAAAATCAAATTAAATTGTTGGTAAATCAGTGCAAGTAAATTAAAAAGCAAGTAAATTATTTTGTTGAGGTGCAAGTAAATTAAAAAGCAAGTAAATTACTAAACTAATTTACTTGACAACGGTACTAAACAGAGGGGGAGGATTGTAGAGTTTAAATGAGTCTACTTAATTAACCGCCGATCTGCCGCCCTCCCATCCCACGTAGATTTAGACCAGCCAGAAAGTCTGGCTAACCTGTTTTGTAGTAAAGTCTATCGTTAGGGCATATTTAAAAGCGCCGCTGCGACGGCAATTCACTTTTAAAAAGGAAAAGGAAACTTTTAAATTCTCACCAAAGGATTTAATCGACTGGGGAAAGTTGCCGAACCTAGAGAAACCAAAGGATGGCGAAGTCGTCCTTGTCCAGGTTCCAGCTGGGTATGAGGGGCAGTCGATTGAGTATGAATCGATAATGCAAAAAGGAAGCTTTGGCACTGGTATGGGCAGTTGGATACTTCAGACCGTACCTATATGGTAAACGCTTTACTGCTGTCGTTGATCATGAACCACTCAAATGGCTGTTCAAGGTTAAGAATGATTCTGGACATCTCTGCTGATGGGCAATGTTTTTGCAAGAATATGATATGCAAATAGAATATCGACCAGGAAAACAAAATCTGAACGCAGATACGCTGAGCAGAATCTCCAACTTGGAGCAACAAGTGGAAGATAAAGAAGTTGGCTACACCATCTGCGTACTCAGTTTGCACCCAAATTGGCTACAACTGCGCGACTACTCACCTGGCCAAACCCCTTATGACTTAGTTGAATGTGACCCAGGGGTAGAACAACGAGAGGACCAAAAGCTTGCACCGATAATTGAATTCCTAGACGAACAGTCCCGTCCTAGCGAACCAACCTCAAGCAATGCCCCTTTAGCAACAGAATGGAACCAAGTTTTCAAATTACAGAATGTTTGATGGACAACTATTCTATATTCTGAAGTTAACCAGACAAGCAGCCCAGCGACACCCACAACAACTAGTAATACCTCTTAAACTGAAACAACCAATCCTAATGATGATGCACCGAGATGCTCTGACCGGTGGTCATCTGGGAATCAAAAAGACGTTGGCAAAAGTACAACAAATACTTTTGGGAAGGAATGGCGAGCGACGTCACATAGTTTTGCAAGGAGTGCAGTGACTGTCAAGCCAGAAAATCCGCCGCAACTCACGCAAAGCTTCCCCTACAACCAATCCCAGTCAGTGCAGTGTTTGAAACTGTTTCTATTGACCTACTTGGACCGCTACCTTTAACATATGATGGTAACACTTGGATTATTGTTTTTACCGATTACTTGTCCCGATTCCCTGAACCTTTCCCTCTCCTAGAACAGCAAAAATTTTCGTAAACCAAATCGTAACCCGGTATGGCGCCTCATCCCGTCTTTTAAGCGACCAAGGCGCGAATTTCCTATCCGCCCTAGTAAAGGATGTCTGCAACCTTTTTCGTATTCTAAAAATTGACACAGCTCCAGATTCGCCTTGTTGTAATGGACTTGTAGAGCGGATGAACGCCACAATTTGCCAAATGCTGCCAATGTAGGGTATGTCGAACGCAATCAACGAGACTGGGACTGGTACCTGCCACTATGCCTGTTTGCTTACCGAACCAGCTGACAAGAGACCACCAAGGAGACTCCATTTTTTCTGATGTATGGTTGAGATCCCCAATACCCTATTCACACCATTTGGAACATACATGTAACAGGTCATCCGCCGATGGGGGGAGGGGGGTTGGGGGGTCTGGCGCCGGCCGGGGGGTCTGAGCCAAAATTTTGGGGGAGGGGGGTGGATTATAGGAAAAAAACCCCCCAACAAGATGGCCGCCGTTAGGGTTACTGTAGCCCCGCGCGGTGTGTAGTAAAGTGGCGCGGGAAGTTCAAAAATAGCAAACGCATTTATCAGCACCTATAATAGCAACGAAAACAGAACATATTTTTGCGCAACTACCGCTATAAATTAGAAGTGTTTAGCAGTTGTATTTGAATCTTTGCCAACGAATAATTACTTATAGAATTTAGTTGAATTTATATTCATGTAGAAAAATGTTAGGAATGGCATAAAACGCTATGCTGTTGGTGGCAGAGAATCGTGAAAGCCACGGCATTCATAAGATACCGAAAAAGAAAATATAACTGTTTTTTCTTTTAGTAAGTAAGTTTATTTCGCCGAAACACAGAAAAAGAACGAAATACAAATGTTGGGCGCGGCATACACGACCACGTATGGTCTTATGTTGCCGAAGTTAGATCAAACATAGGCAGGCTACTAATTCTTTTTGTAAATGGACTAAGAGAATTTGAATTGACAACTTCACTGGGTAAATTATTCCATAGCCGGATGGTTCTCTGACTGCGAATGAGAACTTTCTACAGTTGAGGTTTTTCTTTAACACAGGCAGATACAGTTTCTTATCATGACCTCTTGTACGCATGGTTTTAGCCCATTCAAAATAGTCTTCAAAACGCATATCATTCAGTTCGTACACAATTCGGTATACGTACTGTAAGTCAATGATAATACGTCGCGCTTCTAGAGTCTCCAAGTCAAATTTGCGAAGTCGGTCAATATAGAAACCCTGTATTTCATTTTTGTTCAGCCGCAGTGTAAACGACCTCTGGACGCTCTCCAAAACTCTAATATCCTTCACTTTAAAAGGATTCCAGACTGGGGTGTCATAGAGGAGTAAGGAGGGAGTACTGGAGTAACTATGGATGGCAAAGCAGGTTTGTGGTGGATTGTTCCTCTCGAAAAAAACAATGTTTAATGTATAGGCCTGCCTATACCAGACTCTGAAAATTCGACGATTTCATCTAGGTCCGATCAATAAAAAGGAAAAGTGGTCAAATTGGGGGAGATTACCTACCATGAGCTAGCATTTGCGTGAATTCGTCTAAGTCTGCATTGAGCTGCGTAACTTTTTACCTTTCTACTTACAGTTGAATAAATTTTCTGACAAAGTAAGCTCTGTTACAAAAGACAGTATGTAGGACCCGAATTCGTCTTCGCCATTACCCAAAGAATGGGAACGGACTGGATCTGCCCTTGCACTTAAAGCTACAATAGCAACAACACGTGTTCGTACAAACGGGGACAGCTACCAGTGAGACAAGCCCAGACTGACACCGAGCATGTGTGCCGGTGTCCGGCTAGTACCGAAGGAATGGCAGGATGTGGGTGCGCGTGATCGACTCGCCGTGTGGTGAGGCCTAACGCTACGGCCACGCCAGGACAATTCATCCATCCATCCATCCAATGCGAGTTCTACATATCTTACTAAACAGGCAGTTCCCAGCACTGGCACGACACCTTGGCATCACTCATCGACAGACAAAGATACGCTGTCAGAACAAAAACTTCGACAATGACTTACTTCTAGTGTTGTACGTACGGCCTTACGTACTTATTTTACCAAAGAAAAAGCATGGTGCACGCAGACAGAGACAAATCTTCTAACCACTGGTAACAAATGCGTAATCAAGATCTCAAGTACAGTTTCGCAGAGACTTCCACGAGAGAACCGTGAGAGTATCGTCTGAACCAGACATGGGCAAAGGGGGGGGGGGGCTGTGGGGGGGTTGGGCCCCCCTCAGGCTCTGACCTACCCCCCCCTCAGCCGGCCGCTACCCCCCCCCTCAGGAATTTTTTGGAAGAATTTTGTATAGAAAATTATGATAAAAATATGCCTGGATTAGGTGTAAATGAGCTCAGAATAGCTTATTTTAGCTTATTTTAATCAAAAATAAGCCAAAAAACCTTGATTTTAGCCAAAAATCGGACTTTTTGGCTTACCACCCCCTCAGCCCCCTCAACCGCTCCTACCCCCCCTCAGCCCCCCCCCTCAGGAATTGAAAATTCTACCCCCCCCTCAGCCGAAATGCTAGCCCATGTCTGGTCTGAACGAAGGCTTTTTCAATTTAACTTGACAGGCTGGAAGCGCTTCATCTTCATCTTCAGTTCAGTTCGGCAACCAACCAATCCGGAGACTAAACCGAGAATAAATATAATTGATCACGTTTTCAGTCAACTCATGGGTAGCGAAGCGATCGACCGGAACCAAAATTCCGACTGGAACCGGACCGGAATTACCCCAGTTCCGGGCGGAACCGAAACTTTTCAACAAAGGCTAAAAATTCGAAATTCTAGCTGAAAACTGCAGAAAACAGTTACAGTGTTTAGCGTTATTGCATGGAATTAAGGAGGTTTGCTTCCAAAAAGAGCGGAAAGTCAAAAAGTTCCCGTTTCGGCACCCTTCAGCACCGGAACCGGAATTCCGGTCGATCGCTAATCATGGGCAGTGTTTAATAATTGCAGCCAGGGATCGATATTATATGGTACCAGTACCGAGCGAGCTTGCAGATACGCATAAACGGGCTGGACGAGTGAGCTGACCCTAATTGAGCCGAGCCGTGATTTTTTAGGCTCGTGAACACCTCTAGTAACTTGCATTTTTTTATTCTGAGCAACTTTTAACCTAACTTGATCCTAACAATGGAATGATGAACAACAAGTCGTAATTTTATTCACTCAGATGAACACAAAATTGTTTAGAGTGTAACGGGTTAAGACGGTCATATAAAAATGTCGTACCTTACATAATTACTCATCGCTGCCTGCCAGCATCTGTTCTCCGTCATCGTAGACAGTGGAAACAACTGTGTCAATTGTCCGTGGAGATGGTAGTTAGGGCCGGCAATGGCGTCAGCTCTGAATTAGCCGTCGCAAGGGAAGTTTGTCACAATCGCCGAGCTCTTAAAACAGCCGCTATGTCCGGTTCAGTCGACATTCTGCTACTGCTTTCGCGCATTAGGACGCTGCCGTTGCAGAGGTGCCTAAAGAAACTGCATCTGCGTAAGTTAAAGCGAGAAAAACAATACACACCTAAGACAACCATCACTCAGCGCACCCGGTATGGACCGGTCGTCGCACGCACATCCTACAGCCAATAACCCATTACGGCAACCCCCCGGATGGGACCCCTTGAGACGATTTTTCCGACCCCCTCCGATTTTTCTGTCAAGTAATTTTTTGAGCACATTTTTGCGAAATTTTTGAATTTCAAACACAAGAATTGCCAAAATCGCCTGCAAAACAGCACTTTCTAGCTGTATTTCAGCCCAGATTAGCGATTTTTTGGCCAAAAAATTACGATCAAAAAATCGCGATTTTTTCGATTTTTGAGCGTTTTTTAGTGCCCAACCCCTCTCCAAAAATTTGGGCTCAGACCCCCGGCCGGCGCCAGACTACCCTCCCTGTCAAATCTGTAGTGATTTGATTTTAGCGTACGTCTAGTTGCGTATTTGCCTTGTCTCGTCTTAGCTAATTTACTGGTTTTTCACTTGTATTTTGCTCTCTCGTACAGTATGTTTGCTTTGCTCTGATACGGTAATTTGTGCTTTTTGTTTGTGTGGCAACCGGAAAGTTGCTATTTGGCCGTGGAGCAGAGTTAGTTAGGGTTGGCTAGAGAGGAGCGAGCGAGCGGCTGGTCCGGTCCAGGAGCGAGAGCCAGCGAGCCAGTGAGGACGGGCCAGCGCGAGACAAGGCCGAGACCCAGGCTGTTTAGTTTTTGTGCTCGAGTAAACTTTATGAGAGGCATTTTGTTTATTTGCTTTAGCTCAGCCGAGCGGCACAAGTCCTTAGTCTTTTCTTTCTCACTTCGCGACA
>JASANB010002383.1:0-49820 GCA_030248155.1 Sabatieria punctata | reverse complement strand
ATTAGAGATGTTCCATGGAAAATTTCCAATGGAAAAAAAGGAAATTTTCCGGAAAATTTCCGGAAATTTTCCTAGGGGGTCGGAAAAAAATGGAAAAAAAGGAAAAATATTCATTACTGCTTTTTAATGAACCTGACGCGTTTAGCGCTCTTAATGCGATCAAAGAAACGTGAATCAGGTCTATTTCTAGTGGCATTTCCGTATTAGGTTCAGTTTGTTCGGCAAGCTCTCACTTTTGTTCCTGATTGGCCTACATAAAGCACAACGTGCCTTTGCTTTAAGCGAGCGAGAAGTGGTGCTTCTAGAATGAAACAAGCCCCTAGGCCGAGAGAAGAAGATAGTGAAAAATGTGCCGATACTGTTGAGAACACCGATTCTGACGTTGACATTTTCCTTGATGACAGTTTAGAATCTGCTTCCGATCTCGATACATAGGCTCTTGTTCAGTGTGGTGCATTTTGAAAATTTGAAACTAGGTAAAGTAATACTAGGTAAAGTTGTCACCTATAAAACTAGGTAAAGTAATACTAGGTAAAGTTCTCAGCTAAGAAACTAGGTAAAGTAATACTAGGTAAAGCCCAGAAAAACTAGGTAAACCTAAAACGCTCTAAATAAAGTCAAAATATATATTTTTGGTTCGATAGAACAATGATGAAGTTAGTGGAGATAAAATTTACGAAATTTGACACATTTCAAGTAAATGTTTGTATTTTATTGATCAAATAAGTCAGAAATTCATTCTCTGGGCCACTGTAATTGTGGGAAAGCCGGAAATTTGAAAGTTTGCTGACTGGAAAAGCAACGTAAAACTGAAAATATTAAACTAGGTAGACTTGTTCTACCTAGAAGTACCTAGTTATGTGGATTTAAAACTAGGTAAAGTAAAACTAGGTAAAATAGAGTAACCAGCAACTAGGTAAAGTAAATCTAGGTACTTTTCCCGCATATTAACTAGGTAATACTAGGTATACCTAGACCTAGATAAAAAGTGCACCACACTGCTGTTGTTGCGTTGTTAGCTTCCGATACATTACATGTTTGCAGTCATTTGTCGGTTGAACTCTCTTGTCTGGTCTGAATTAAACTCTATCTGTTGTTAAAAATATTATAATGCATAGAAAAAACAAAAAAAGATGTCTAGAATTATCTAGGACCTGCAAGGAGCCCATTTCTGGCGTTTTCTCAAATTTTTAAAATTGGAAAAATATTATGGAAAATTTCCGGTAAATTTCCGGAAATTTTCCGGAAAATTTCCGGCGGACATTTTTTTCCGGAAAAGGAACATCTCTACTGTGTATGCATGCAATCGTCAGTCTAGCCTATTTTAGCAGACATGGGCTAGCATTTCGACAAGGGCGTGGGAAATTTTCAATTCCTAAAGGGGGAAGGAGTGCCTGATGGAGGATGTAAGGTAAAAAAGCTCGACTTTTTTTACTAAAACCAAGTTTTTTTTGCTCATTTTCCGTCTAAATAGGCTAAATAAACTGTTTCATCTTATTTACACCTACTGTACACCTTGGGTCTTGTCAGGAAAATTTTGGGAATAACTCCAGAAATTCAGTAGGTGGTAGAAGCAGCAATTCAGTCGATATCAGGGCGTTTTAGAAGGCTATATTCTTAATTTTGTTTTGATCTAATTGCGGAGGAATGGCCTAATCAGACCTCTTCCAACTACAAAACTGCTTGACAATCGGGTTTCAGATGTCAGTGTACAGGGTATGCATGTGTTAACACTGTTAATTTGTCAAAAACAGGTAATTGCATAAAAATTAAGCTAATTTTGAAAAAGTTCCGAATTCCGATTCGACTAAAAAATCTGGTTCCGGTCATTCCCTAACAGTAATAAAGGAGTCTTCATATTCATGCAGAAAAAATGGCCCGGCAATTTTTCTGTAGGCCACACGTTTGCAATATACGCGCTGACACACAACGCCGCATATTCCAGCCGTTGCTGCAGGCAAAAGATACAGCGCGCCCTGTCGGTGCATTAATTACAAACGTGTGGTCTACAGAAAAGTTGCCGGGACCATGTTTTTACCGGCAGCCAAGGCTGCCGGTATAAGATTAGCTTTTCGTTAAGCGTGTAGGATGCAATTGCATCTTAAGAGCCACATTTTATAAAACCGGGGCAGGTCGCGGAACATGAAAAATTCTGACCTATAGTTTTTATTTGATAAATTGATAGGTCTATGGTAGAAAATAACACACGACAAATATTTTCACTCGATTGTCACTAATATGCAAATTAGGGCCGAAAACTTGTTTTTCCAGCCAAATTCGGTGTTTCTTTTATTTCTACCGCGTGCGTCGATGGATCGGGCTGATATTTTCAGAAATAATGTCAGGTATATTGCGTGTTTTACCTATAAAATTTTATGAGGATCGGCCAAGGTTGAGATCGCGAATTATAATTTTTTGGGTTCTGGTAAAAAATAGAATTTAGCAAAAAAAGGTACCTAGAAATTTTCCACCAAACTTTCAGTGTAGGTTGCTTAAATGTCCCTCAAAGTAACCCTGTTTTTCCGTTTGTGGACTTTGTCTCTGTTTCGAGAAATTAATGTTCGAATTTTCATGCACACGTTGGTAGAAAAAACCGGAATTTACTTTCAGATTTCGTTTGAACAGACGGATCTTTTAGCGTTCACTCTCGCTCGAAAGAGCGCGCAATAGCCGATCGATTGGTTGGTCGACGGCCAGAAACAAACCACTGAGTCGGGTACAGTAAGAGTTTAAAGTGAGCGAGCCGACTACACTGCAATATTTTTCATGTTCTGAGTTTCATAATGTTGTTATCATGACTTTTGCCTCAAAATGGGATTGGAAAGTGTACGCAAACTTTGGAAAAAGCTGAGCATGCCTCTAGTAAACTATTTTGAGGCAAAAACCATATTAGAAATGGAGAAAATCGTAGTATGCTGGCTAAACTCGCTCACCTTAAACGAGTCTGCTCAAACGAAATGTAACGAGATCATCTTGTTTTTGCTTAGAAATTAATGTGCATCAAAAAATCGATTGTTCCCGTAAATTATGAAAGCCGAATTTCTTTAATTCTTGGACAAGTACGCTTGTATGACACGCAACATGTACCCCTTTTCACACTTTAGGAGTTTGCTTTGGTTCAGTGAAATTCGACTCTTATACTGCAGCCAAAAACCTCCAATTTAAGTGTTAAGCACTTTCGATGCAAGAGTTTTCTGACCAGGCCAGGTTTATTTGTTTGTTTATTGTGTACATTCCTAGTGGCAGCATATATATACTTTTTCTCCTTTCCATACAATGGTACTTACATCCACTGCTTTTACCGTTTCTTCATAGTACCTTCAAACTGAATAAATAATGCTGAACTAAATCACTATAACGTTTTCCAGTATAGTAGTCTATGTGTGTATTGCTTGTGTGTTTACAGTTGCTAGTGGTCTCTTGTACAGGCAGCACCTCAACCTACATAGCAAGCATACATGCGGACTATTGATTTCTTGATGGTGTCCGTTTTGTTCATTGGCTGATCCGCAAACGGTCTGTCTGTCTGTTGTGTGTGTGTCAGATTTGTGTGCGCTTTACCGATTGTCTTTCTGTCTTTAGGATAATAAAACTTTGCGCGTATGCCACAAGGGCCAGCGCTACATACGTCTTTGCACTCTTGTTGACTCCCAGCAGTAAATCACTGAGTCACTGTAAATTAGAATGGGACTCTGTGTTACTGTTTGTAACAAACCATTGTCTTGTACATTTGCACTATCTGAGGTTTCATACAAAGCTTGGCGTGCCTCTAACAACCATTATTCAAAAGCTTAATGCTATACTTGAAGAAGAGCCGCCAAACAAAACCCAAATCTGCCAAGGTACAGCGTTTTCGAAAAGGTTCCATGTCAATTGAGAGAATGCCTGGAGGTGGCCAGCTGTGCGTTTCACATTCAGCTCTTGAATAATGATTACTAAGGCACGCTGAGCCTTCTCAAAACGTAGCGAACACTTTCCATTCGGATTTTGAGTCAAAAGCCATGATAAACAACATGATAAAACTCAAAACATGAAAAATATTGCAGTGTGGTCGACTCGCTCACTTTAAACTCTTACAGTACCCGACTCAGTGGTTTGTTTCTAGCCGGCGACCAACCAATCGATCGGCCATTGCGCGCTCTTTCAAGCGAGACCTAACGCTAAAAGATCCATCTGCTCTTACAAAAGCTGGAAGTAAATTCCGGTTATTTTCTACCAACGTGTGTATGAAAATTCGAACATTAATTTCTCGAAACAGAGACAAAGTCCACAAACGGAAAAAGTGGGTTTACTTTGAGGGACACTTAAGCAACCTACACTGAAAGTTTGGTCGAAAATTTCGAGGTACCTTTTTTTGCAAAATTCGATTTTTTACAGGACCCCAAAATTTGCATTTCATTATAATTTGCGATCTCAACCTTCGCCGATCCTCTTCAAATTTTATACGTACAACGTCCAATATACCTAGCATTATTACTGAAAACATCAGCCCGATCCGTCAAACACATGCGGGAGAAATATAAGAAAGACCGAATTTGGGTGGAAAAACACGTTTTTGGCCCTAATTTGCATATTAGTGACAGTCGAGTGAAAATATTTCTCGTGTGTTATTTTCTCTCATAGAACTATCGATTTATCAAATAAAAACTATAGGTCAGAATTTTTCATGTTCCGCGGTTAGTAGGGGACCCGCCCCGGTTTTATAAAATGTGGCTCTTAAAGCGTGTGCTCTTGGCGCCGTTCGGCTCGCTCGTTGTAAAGCTGCTAGCCTTTAGACACTCCAGCAGGAAGGAGAGTTTACTCAAACAGTTCGTTCTCAGTCATTTCCCTATGAATTCGGCTCAGATTTTCAGGATTTATTAACCAGATAACTAGGTACCTATTGCGAAAGTTTGGCCCGAAAATTCCAACTCCTGCTGGTTCCCTAGCCCGAAAACTGACAGCAGCTTACTGTGAATTGCAACTGAAAGCTGTTTTTTGAAAGAATAGCAAAACAATTTTGGCGCCTTGAAAAATCAAGCCAATTTGGAGAGTTTGTGAGTTTGTTTGACATGGAGACTGTTTAAGATATGCTAGGTTCAAGTGTACTGTCTAGTCAAAGGTGCCGCTGAAACCTGTTCTTCCAGTTACGGTTTACCTGGTTCATTTCACCTTAAGCGAATTGAATAACTGTTTATAATAAAAAAATAACAGAAAACTGCTTTTAAAGGAATACTTGAAGAGTTTACAGTCTACCGAATTGTTTGAAAGACAAAACTGATTTTTAAAGAACTACCTAAAGACAAAGAGTTACTGTCAGCAACAATTGCTTGAAAGACAAAAAAAGCGTTTTGAAAGAATGGTCTGAAACTTGGAAGATTTGCCTAAAGAGTGCTAGAATTCTTTGGATTGGAAGAGAAAATTCCTGTTTTTGAAAGATTTTCCTGAAGAGTGCCAGAGTTCTTTGGAAGCGAAAGCTGCTTTTGGAAGATTTGCCTAAAGAGTGCTAGAATTCTTTGGAAGAGAAAGCTGCTTTTTGAAAGATTTGCCTAAAGAGTTCCATAATCCTTTGGAAGAGAAAGCTGCTTTTTAAAAGATTTGCCTAAAGAGTTCCATAATTCTTTGGAAGAGAAAGCTGCTTTTTGAAAGATTTGCCTAAAAACTGGCAGAATTCTTTGGATTGAACGGAAAATTCCTGTTTTTGAATAATTTGCCTAATGAGTGTCAGAATTCTTTGGATTGGAAGGGAAAATTCCTGTTTTTGAAAGATTTCCCAAAGGAATGTCAGAATTCCTTAAAAGCAAAAGCTGCTTTTGGAAGATTTGCCTAAATAGTGCTAGAATTCTTTGGAAGAGAAAGTTGCTTTTTGAAAGATTTGCCTAAAGAGTGCCAGAATTCTTTGGAAGAGAAAGTTGCTTTTTGAAAGATTTGCCTAAAGAGTGCCAGAATTCTTTGGAAGCGAAACCTGCTTTTTGGAAGATTTGCCTAAATAGTGCTAGAATGCTTTGGAACAGAAAGTTGCTTTTCAAAAGATTTGCCTAAAGAGTTCCATAATTCTTTGGAAGAGAAAGCTGCTTTATGAAAGATTTGCCTAAAGAGTTCCATAATTCTTTGGAAGCGAAAGCTGGTTTTTGAAAGATTTGCCTAAAAAGCGCCAGAATTCTTTGGAAGCGAAAGCCGCATTCTGAAAGATTTGCCTGAAGAGTGCCAGAATTATTTGGAAGAGAAAGCTGCTTTTTGAAAGATTTGCCTAAAGAGTGGCAGTATTCTTTGGAAGCGAAAGCTGCTTTTTGAAGGATTTGCCTAAAGAGTGCCAGAATTCTTTGGAAGCGAAAGCTGGTTTTTGAAAACTTTGCCTAAAGAGTGTCAGAATTCTTTGTATTGGAAGAAAAATTGCTGCTTTTGAAAGATTTTCCAAAAAAGAATGTCAGAATTCTCTCGAAGGGAAAGCTGCTTTGAAAGACTTGCATAAAGGGTGTCAGAATTCTTTGCATTGGAAGGGGAATTACTGTTTTTTTAAAGATTTGCCTGAAGAATGTAGAATTCTTTGGAAGGAAAGCTGCTAAGTGTCGCAGAATTGTTTGGACAAAGGGAGAGCTGATTTTGGACAGATTTGCCTAAAGAGTGGCAGAATTGTTCGGATTGGAAGGGAAAGCTGCTTTTTTATAGATTTGCCTAAAGCGTGTCAGAATTCTTTGGAATGGAAGGGGAAATTGCTGTTTTTGAAAGAATTGCCTAAAGAGTGTGAAAATTCTTTCTGAAAAGGAAGGCTGATTTTTGACAGATTTGCCTAAAGAGTGCCAGAATTCTTTGAAATGGAAGGCAAAATTGGTGTTTTTGAAAGTTTGCCTAAAGAGTATCAGAAATTCAAGAAAACTGCTTTTTTGAAGGATTTGCCTACAGTGTCAGAAGGGAAAATTAATGTTTTTAAAAGATTTTGCTAAACAGTGTCAGCATTTCTTGAAAAAGAAAACTGCTTGTTATTTGAATGATTTGCGTAAGAGTGTCAGGAGAATTTCTTAAAAGTAAAAATGCTTTTTTGACAGATTTGCGTTAGAGTGACATAATTGCTTGATAGAGAGAACTGCTTTAAACAAGGTACACAAAGCGTTTTCTGTCACAACGAATTTGTACAGTACAGTGCAATTTACTCTACTGGAAAGCCTACACCATTTTTCGAACGTAATGTTCCAGTTTTGGTAATTGTATAGTTTCGTTATTTGGCCACGAGGTGGCGCTTGTGTAGTATTGGTTTTGCAAGCGCACCGTATGGTGGCGCAGTAGTTTGACTGACCCAGATATTAACATAAGGAGTAGATTGGGTAGCTTTGTCAGTGTACAATTGAGAGTCCCTCCCGTTAGAACGTGCGCGCACGGAGTAGCTAAGTGAGTTCTCGTATTGAATAAAGTTTCTTTCTCAATCGTGTTTGATTTTCTTTCACTACACTAATACCACTATACCTATTTCTCGGTCTCTTTCTTTATGGTGCAATTGAGCTGGAAATGGCAAATTCCATAGATAGTTCCCATGCCTTCGAGCATCCCATCCGGTCGACCCAACGTGCCGAGAGACGTAAAGGTTACTTGTTTAAACAAGCCTCCCAGGTAGAAATTATTTTTTCTGACGTAAATAAGGCTTTGTTTGAGTTGTACCAGAGAGCTTTGAAAGACCAAACCCTTCTAGGTCAAAGAACTTTTTCTCGGTATTTTGAGACGTTGACTCGTAACGCAAGTTCGGCTAAAGGTACTTTTCAAACCATTAAGAACGAGCTGCCCTTTTATATTGAACATAGCGGTGAAGAAAGTGAAAAGTTTAGTAAATTTCTGGTCTCTACGAATGTTCTGGCAAGCGAAGTTAGACTTTTAACTGAAAACATTGAACAGCTTCGTGAACAGTATCGGTTGTTGAATGCAAATCTGGATGTGACTAATACATCAAATTTACAGGACGCAGCAGCTCGTAGTTCCTCCCCGATTGCAGGTCCCAACGAGATTGATCCCCCCTTCCTAGACCACACGGCTAATCGACTGAGATGGGAGTCCACCAGACAGCCTGAACCACCGGCCATCCATTCGGCGAGGTCTAAACCCCCAGGTTTAGCAGACGGCCCGACCACCCGACAGGGAGGAGGTAACGCAGGTACCAGGTCTCTGTTGGTAGATTTAGGAAGGGCAAAGGGTGTAGATGCGCAATTGAGCGTAGCAGAGCTTCAGACTTTCGGCGTGAATTTCGCCGCTCAGGCAGATAGATTTTTTGTTGATCAGGGCGCCAACAGACAACCCGGGCAGAGTGCTGTTTTACACGGAGGACAGGGTCAACAACGGTTGCCAATAAGTCCAGTAGGTGTAGAGCAGAATGCTGTAGCCGTAGGTTGTAGTGCAGGACAGTCGGGGCAGAGTGCTGTTTTACACGGAGGACAGGGTCAACAACGGTTGCCAGTAGGTGTAGAGCAGAATGCTGTAACCGCAGGCTGTAGTGCAGGGCAGGACGCTGCCAATCAGTTTCCCAGACAGGAGTCGGCTGCGACTCAGAATGTGCAGGTTGTCCTTCCACCGGGAAGGCAACAGTTACCGGTTATGGTATCTAGTCAGAATCAAGTACCTATAGTTTCAGTTAATGGACAGGAGCCCTTAGTGGCGCAATTAGGGACGAACGGTTTTGGTCATCAGTTTCAGACGAATCAGTTCGGTGAAGAGCAGTTGATGGGTAGACAACAGACCCAGGCCCCTATGAGTAGTAGAAGTAGAGCAGCTAGTGTTGGTACCTTTCCCCCTTTGCATAGTAATCAGAACCCCATCCCAGTTTATGGTGGTTTTCAGCAAGGCGTTTCGGGTACTCATATGAGCTGGTCAGCCCAAATTGCGCGTCCGCAACCCCAGTACACTACTGTAGTAACTGAACCGACTGTGACGATGGCTTATTCTGGTAACTTGACGTCGGCTCCCCCTTGTTTTTCGAATGGTAATAGAAATTTTGTCTCTAGCAATGGTAACACTGATAACCCTTCCCCTGTAGATCCAAATATTTCAGCGCTTGTTAACTTATTTCAAAAACAGATGGAGATTACGGCAAAACAGCAGGAGGACGCACAAAAAAGGCATGATGAGCAGATGGAGTTGCTTCGAAATGCTATGGTTACTAAGCACGAACGAGAAGTTAGAGAGACAGGTCCTAAAATTTCCTTTTCGTCTGTACCCTTACCTAAACTCGGTTTGAACGAATTTTCCGGTAATTTGTTGGAGTGGCGCCCCTTCTGGGCTATGTTTAATCAGTTGATACATTCCAACCCTAATTTGGCCCCTTCTCAGAAATTTTGGTATCTACAGAAATCTGTTGTTGGTAAAGCAGCGAAATTGTTGGAAGGCATTACGGTTGAGAACCCTGAGTCTTACAACAAAGCAGTTAACATTTTGACCCAGCAGTTTGGTAACACTAGAGCTTTAGTGAGAGCGTATTACAGAGCCTTAAATTGTTTGGAGTTCAAAAAGAATGAGAATGAGAATTTGGTAGACTTTCAGATGAACTTGGAAAAACATTTGCACAATTTGGAGCAGTTAGGTCAGGATTTGTATTGTCAAGACCATTTGCTAGAGACTTTGTTAGATAAGTTGCCTAATAGGTTACTGAAAGATTTCTCGGCCCAGTGTCGTGAAGAGAGCGATCAGTTAGCAGCATTGAGACGTTTTCTAGAACAGGAAATACTGTCGTCACAATTTGCGGCCCAATATGGAGTTGGTAAAGCTAAAGGTCTAGATTGGGTTGAGGAGGAACAACCCACTAATTCAGCATTTGCCTTAGCGGCCAGAGTCGATGCTAATAGAAAGTGTTCGTTTTGTGGGGACGTTCATTTTTCAGACCGGTGTGAAGTCTATAAGGATGCGAAAAGTCGTCACGAATTTCTGAAGAGAAATAACGTTTGCTTTCGATGCTTTAATTCCGGTCATAAAGTTAGGGAATGTCCCAGTAGAAACGTGAGGTGTGCCCACTGCAAAGAAGTTAGTCATAATAGAGCACTCTGCCCCACGAAGTTCGGTCGGGTGTTCCCTCTGAGAACCAAATACGATAAACCGAGTTCGAACCAGGGCGGTAGTTTGCCTCAACAGACGCAAAAACCGAATACGTCTGTTCTGACAGTCGAAGCAGGTACAGATGTCTCTAAGCAGGATGGACAAGTTTTCTTGTTCACAGCATGCACTAAATTGGTGAATTTGGAGAGTAAAAAGGAAACTACAGTTAGACTTTTGTTGGATTGCGGTAGTCAGAAAACATTTATCTGTGAGAAAGTGGCGCAGGAAGCGCAGTTGAAGGCGTTGTGGCACGATAGTTACCAAATTTCTTCCTTTGGTTGTGAACCCCGTTTGCAGCAGACCTCGGTGGTGCGTTTTGGTTTAAAGCATTTAGATGGTACGGTAACGCCCTTGCTCGGTAGTACTTGCCCATACATTACACAACCCTTGGTAAGAAAAGCTCTGCCACCCTCAATTGCGTCCCAGCTCCAGTCGTACCGACTTGCCGATCCCATCTGCTCACCGTCCGAGTTGGCTACTATTGACGTGTTGGTTGGTAACGAATTATTTTTGCAATTTTTCTGTATGGAGCCGGCCATTAAATTGAAATCTTTGTCGTTGGCTAAGTCTGTTTTCGGCTATCTTTTGGCTGGCAGTTTGGAGGATGCGAAAGGTGGTAATGAACAGCAGAGAGCAGTTGCTATGTTTGCAACAGTAAAACGAACTGATTTTACGGAAGTAGATGAGATGAAACCTGATGTGTGGTGGGCGATGGAAATGGTAGGGATGGGTGATCCGAGCGGCAAGTCGGACGATCAGCGAGCTCAGGAGCATTTCAACAAAACTGTGGACTATAGAGTGGACCAACAGAGATACCAGGTATCCTACCCGTTTCGTAAGTGCGGCAAATTTCCCCAACCCAATTTTATGCTAGCCTTTAATCGATTGAAAACGTTGTGGCGAAAACTGCGCCAAAAAGCCAAGCTTTTGTATAAGTATGACCAGATCTTTGGTGGGTACGAGAACCTGAAGTTTACGCAACGCATCCCTAAGGCGCACTTGGTGACGAATCTGCCGATTTATTACCACCCCCACCATGCTGTTTTTAAGGAGGATAGAGCCATAGGCACTGTTGTAAAACTTCTCGGCATGTTGTGGGACACCGATCGGGATGTTTTGAAGCTGGGGGTACCCGAAATTGGTGAGGTCGCGTCAAAGCGACAGTTAGTTGCAGTGATGGCTAAGTTTTTTGACCCCTTAGGTTTATTTTGCCCCATTTTGATCCCTGCTAGAATTTTGACACAGCAGTTGTGGTTGCATGGCTTTGACTGGGATGAACTGTTGAGCACGGAATGGGCGACTAAATGTAAACGTGTGACTGAACAATTTAACCAGGTGGCAGATTGTTCTGTTCCTCGTTGGTTAGGCAGGACCCCCTCTTCAGAGGTAGAACTCCACTGTTTTACGGATGCCAGTGTTAAGGTATATTGTGCAGTGTGCTACTTGGTGTTTTCAGGTGAACAGAACTCTAGATGGGCTGAGCTGATTTTCTGCAAGAATAGGTTAGCGCCTGTGAAGCACGTTGCTCTTCCTAGGTTGGAACTGTTGGGCACGGTGCTCGGTGTGCGGTTGATTAAGTTCCTGCTGGCCCAAATTCCCCTCTCCGTAACAAAGGTATTTTTATGGTCGGACTCTGAGTGTGCTTTAGGCTGGATCTTCTCTAAAAAGAAACAGCAAGTTTGGGTTGAAAATCGAGTTTCAGAAATTAGGGAAGCATTAACGATTTTGGATCCAGTGCAACTGGAATTTCGACGCACACCAGGGGCTGGTAACCCGGCAGATATACCCACCAAACCCGATTTGTATGGCCCTCTAAGTACAAACAATTTGTGGTGGCACGGTCCCCCTTGGCTGGTAGGTGAAAAGCTAAATCACGCTGGTATTAGCTTAACGTTGGCAGAGGTTCGTAAGCGTTTTTGGCTGCCCCAAGGTAGGAAGATTGTTCGGTCTGTCAAACAGAGTGCGCGAACCTTTCGTCCGCCTCCACCACCGAATTTGCCAGCCTATAGGGCCTGTAATTTATTGCTGCCTTTCGCCGTTTCTCCGCCCGGAGGGGCGTTCCTCAATTGATAATCTCGGATAACGCAAGGAATTTGAATTTTACAGAGAATTCCCTTTGATTTTGCAATGAAAAGAATTCATGAATAGTGAGTGAGTTTGGTATTGAGTTTGTCAGTAAAAAAAAGCGAAATTTCTCCATGCCTTTACCCCTGGTTGGTGGATTTTATGATAGGTTGATTTGTTTTGTTTACTAAAACAGACTTTATGATTAGAAAGGTGCTAGTGACTACTGTAAGTTGATTACTAATTTTGAAACTTTGACGACGGCAACGAAAGTTGAGGCAGCTGGCAGATCGCTTACAGAATCATGGAAGAAGGCTGTGATACAATCGTGGCAGGAAATGACACTTATTCATATGCGTTGTAATAAACTTAGACTGTTATTGTTATGTTACTACTTACTAATTCTATTGTGTTACTGTACTAGGTTATTGTGTTTGTTCATTTTTTGGCGTTCATTCGTGCTCTTCTGTTTATCCTGGTTCCGGGAGTGTCGAACGTAATGTTCGAGTTTTGGTAATTGTATAGTTTCGTTATTTGGCCACGAGGTGGCGCTTGTGTAGTATTGGTTTTGCAAGCGCACCGTATGGTGGCGCAGTAGTTTGACTGACCCAGATATTAACATAAGGAGTAGATTGGGTAGCTTTGTCAGTGTACAATTGAGAGTCCCTCCCGTTAGAACGTGCGCGCACGGAGTAGCTAAGTGAGTTCTCGTATTGAATAAAGTTTCTTTCTCAATCGTGTTTGATTTTCTTTCACTACACTAATACCACTATACCTATTTCTCGGTCTCTTTCTTTACCATTCAACGCACAGTACACAGAAGCAGGAGAGTCCTCTGAAAGAATTATCTGAAGAGCTTACTATCAGCAAGACTTGTTTGAAAGAAAAAACTGCATCTGAAAGAATTGCACAACCACTTTCTTCAAATAAAAGTTTACTGACGTTTTCCTCTGCTGCCGGTCTAATTTTGTAAAAAATTTCCAAAAAAGTCTGTCCCTGCCTCTAAAACTGAGAGTTTTATACACTGATGTACTAAAGTTTTATACACTCATTTTGAAGAACCGTCTTGTTCAACACGAGTGTATGAGTGCACCTTTGCGTGTGCATTGCATCTGCACAGGGGACAAAGACTAAAACTCTGCCAAACGCGGCTGTTAGAGGCCGGAAGGAGTAGGAAGCCTCTAGTTTTACAGGGAGGGCCATTTATCTGTCACAGGTTTGGTCTGGCTGCAACTTTTGCGTTCGTCAATAAATTTCGCCGAAATTTTAACACAACTTGCACTGGTCCTCAGAATTTTACTCTCGAAGTTTTGGCCAAAGCTGTGGCTTCAACCGCTAGTCATGCACTTGCACCTGTCCACTATCACAGGTCATAGAAAGTGCATAACTTGTGGTTGAAGCCACAGGCTTGGCCAAAACTTCGAGAATAAAAATTCTGAGGACCTGGGCATGCTGTGTTTTAAAAAATGTCAGCGAAATTTATCACACCAAAGACAAAACCTGTGACAGATTAGAGGTCCACATTGTACTTACGTTTTAATCAAATCGGTGAACTGTTTCTCCGCCCTAGTCGGATGCACCAGGAGGGAGTAGGGCCGCCGAACCTCTTCGCTTCCCAGCATTTTGTCCAGCTTGGTCAGCAGTTCAGCTTTTTTCTCAGCCGACAGACCACCGACAATCAGCGAGCCGAATTGAGGCCCGGCCTCCAGAAGACACGGAATGACCAGATCCGACATAGCACAGTGGCTATCGTTCAGCGCATTTAGTAGTAGAGCTGATAAGGCCGCCACCCGGTACCGCCGACATCTACTCAGAGCCTAGAACAACTGCTCAGCTCTTGTCTGGGCCATAAAAATTGTTTCTGCCTGACCCTGTGTTAACGGGTTCGGGGTTGATTGCCTTGCCTGTCAGATGATGGCTATGGGGTCGTAAATTTCAAAACACCATGGTCTATTTAAAATTTAGGCTAAAAATCGCGGTAAAGATAAAGATAAAATAAGCGGTAAAATATCGCTTTGGGGCTGAAAACAAGAATAAAATGACAAAAAACCGATTTATCTCAAATACCAGCAATGGAAAAACGCCAAACTCTGTTAGAAAACGTCTTTTATTAAGCAGCACCTTTATCATTATTGTAAAAAATATCCTGAGAGGGTAAGTCAGAGCCTAAGCGGAGTCAGCCCACCCCCTTTCGCCATGTCCGGGTACTAAACCGTCTCGGAGGTAAGGGTTGGGGGAGAGAGTTAGAGCGAAGGTTAGAATTCAAACTCACATCAAGACACGGTTTCAGAAGCTGAGTGCATTCATCCAGCCGCAGAACGTGAATGGTAGCCATCAAGAGTCGGTAATTGTCAACCGCAGTAGCCAGTAAGAAAGCACGTAACTAAAAAGTAGTCAGGTACTGGGTGCCTACACTAAAAATGCGTCAGGAATAAGTTTACCTCTAACTAGGGTTCCGACGATATATCGATATCGTGGACTAACGTTTCGGCTGAGGGGTGGTAAATTTTCAAATCCAAAAAGTCGAATTTTTTACTAATGGTTTTTGTCATTAAAATAAGTTAAAATATGCTATTTTCTGTCTGAACTCATTTATGCCTAATGAGGGTGGGGCATCGGCCGGAGGGGTCAACCTTTTCATTGAACGGCTTCAGAAGGCCACTACGTTTTCTGCGATTCTCTGCTTAATTGATATCAGGTTGCTGATTGCATCAATACTTGACCGAAAAACAGCAAGAGCAGTCTGCTCTTTCAAATTCTCAGATTTCCTTGCATAATTATAAATATCGATATCGTCGGAACACTACCCCTAACCTTACCAGTTTCAGTATATCGATACACTGTATGTATCTTAGGTTTCGTTTTGCTGCAACTTTGCTGTTGGTCAAAGAATTTGGCTGAAATTTCAACACATGTACAAATGCTCAGAATTTGTGCTCTCAAACTTTGAGAATAAAAATTCTGATGATTACTGCATGTTGTGTTATAATTTCTGCAAAATTCATTGACGAACACAAAAGTTAGATAGCAAGATGAACCCAATGATAGATACTGAAAGGAGTTTATCTACCAACCAGTCGATACACAACACGTAGGACACCTGTACCAGACATGGGCCTAGCATTTCGGCTGATGGGGTAGAATTTTCAATTCCTGAGGGGGGGCTGAGGGGGTAGTAGGGGCTGAACGGGTGGTAAGCCGAAAGCTCCGACTTTTGGCTAAAATCAAGGTTTTTTGGCTTATTTTTCATTAAATTAAGTTAAAATAAGCTATTCTGAGCTCATTTACATCTAATCGAGGCATATTTTTATCATAATTTTCTATACAAAATTCTTTAAAAAAATTCCTGACGGGGTAGCGCTCGGCTGAGAGGGGTAGGTCAGATCCTGTGAGGGGGCCAACCCCCTCAGCACACCCTCGCCCATGTCTGCTACCGGCACCTTAGGATATGGTCTAACAATTGCGGTTAAAGAGACAGAACTTTTCTATTCTGAGAGGGTTGAGAGAGGACGGTTCAGCCGTCCATTAAAAAGTCGCATTTTTGGCAAAAATCAAAATTCTCTGGTTTCTCGTTATAGGTTAAAATAAGCTATTGAACGCTCATTTACGCCTAATTTTAGCTTACATTAATCAGGGTTTTTAGTTCAAAATTCTTCCAAAAAATTCCTGAGAGAGGGTAGGTCAGAGCCCGAGGGGCTTCATAAAATAAAACGCAGACAGTATTATAGTGTAAAACAACCCAGCAGATTTTTTACTGTAGCAACCAACAAACCGAAAGACAAATAAATTCTTAAAGTTTCCATTAAGATACTCTTCTTAGTTCCTGAGATATTTGACCGCAAAGCCGAAACAGCGGTTTTGGCAATGAACAAGAGCGATCACCTTGCACTTTCTAATAAAGCAGATTCCTACTGCTGGGGCTAATGAGACTTTACTGGTGAAGTGACCGAGCCTGTGTGTCACCAATAAAGCCTCATGACCGTAGCCCTAACTGTAACAATCTGTTTAATTATCAAGTGCAACTGAATAATAAAGATCGCTCTTGTCCAGTGCCAAAATCTCTGTGTTGAGTTTGAGGTCAAATTTCTCAGGAACCAAGCAGAGTATCTTTATGAACATTTCAGCAAACTTTCAGTCATTTATTTGTCTTTCAGTCAATCTGGTCGAGATATACGGTTGTTACTGTACGTTTTTGGCACACCGTGTAAACATTGAATACCTGTAAGACAGGTGATACGAGAGACTGGAACAAGTGTTCATTTTCCCTCAGCCACCAGCCCAGTTCGATCAGAATTCTCTCGGCCAAGCCTTTGGTCTTTCTGGGCAAATCCATACTCAATCTCTTCTTGCCAATTGTCTTGAACTTTGGGTACTCCTTGGCTTTCTCAGCCAGAGACAAACAGACAGCCACCGGGTTCAAGCCCTCCTCTTGCCAAAAATCTAAGTTTTTCTGAAGAACCAAGCCAACTTCTGGAGAGCCGCCTTCAATGGCTTCCAGTTGGTCAAGAACTGTCCGAAGAGAAGGAGTGAGAGGTCCCGAGACCAGCTTGAAATGGACTTTAGGCTCAGCTTCTTGGGTGGTCTGCTGGACGGCCGGAGTGGAGCTGCTACTGCTGATCAGAACGGCCCCGCGACCCCGCCCTCTGGCCCCGCCCACTCGAAACCGACCACCGCCCCGACGGTGACGAACAGGTCCGAACTCGTTTCGCAATACACTCATTGTTATGATGGGTCTGAAGCGACCGATTGCTTAGATTATTACATTCATGGTAGCTAAGCAGACAAATGTAACTGAACTGGTCCGGGCCGGCCTTGGAGAAGGGTGTAAGGAGTTTCTGTCAGGAGCAGACATGGGCAAAGGGGATTGACCCCGTTAGGCTCTGACCTAGCCCCCCTCAACCGGGCCGCTACCCCCTCATGAAATTTTGGGAAGAATTTGGTATAGAAAGTTATGACAAAAGTGGCCTAGTTTAGGTGTAAATGAGCTCAGAATAGCGTATTTTAACTTCTTTTAACGAAAAGTAAGTCAAAAAACCTTGATTTTAGCCAAAAGTCGGAGCTTTCGGCTTACCACCCGTTCAGCCCCTACTACCCCCTCAGGCGCTCCTACCCCCCTCAGCCCCCCCTCAGGAATTGAAAATTCTACCCCCCCTCAGCCGAAATGCTAGCCCATGTCTGCCCCCGACTGAAACGATTTGTCTGAAACGCAATTCAAACTATTTGCATGTTTCACTGTGCCCAAAATGTGGCATTTTTAATCTTTGAACGCAAATATTTCAGTGTTTGCCGTCCGGCAGCCCATATTGTTTTACACCGGCGTGTAGCGAAGATATAGCGCTACAATAATCTGAAATAAAAAGAACGGTCTAGGGGGGTTCCAGACGAGTTATGCCCCCCGATAGGGTGACGTAAAAAAATTTTTTTTCCAAAAATGAAATTCAATGAAAGTTTCTTAAACTACTCTAAAAGTACAGCTTAGACATCAATTTTTAGCATTCAACTCCAATTAGTAAGCTGAAACATGGAGTTGGAAATTTATGTACCCCAGTGAAACATGCAAAATGTGGCATTTTTAATTTTTGAACGCAAATATTTCAGTTTTTGCCGTCCGGTAGCCCGTAATGTTTTACACCGGCGTGTAGCTAAGATATAGCGCTACAATAATCTGAAATAAAAAGAACGGTCTAGGGGGGGTTCCAGACGAGTTATGCCACCCGATAGGGGGGGCGAAAAAAATTTTTTTTCAAAAAATGAAATTCAATGAAAGTTTCTTAAACTACTCAAAAAGTACAGCTTAGACATCAATTTTTAGCATTCAACTCCAATTGGTAAGCTGGAACATGGAGTTGAAAATTTTTGGGCACAGTGAAACATGCAAAATGTGGCATTTTTAATTTTTGAACGCAAATATTTCAGTGTTTGCCGTCCGGTAGCCCGTAATGTTTTACACCGGCGTGTAGCTAAGATATAGCGCTACAATAATCTGAAATAAAAAGAACGGTCTAGGGGGGGTTCCAGACGAGTTATGCCCCCCGATAGGGGGGCGAAGAGAATTTTTTTTTCCAAAAATGAAATTTAGTAAAAGATTCTTAAACTACTCAAAAAGTTACGCAAAAACCCCGTTTGTTAGGTCTGAATTCCGATCAGCAAGTCAGAAATTCGATTTCGAAATTTTGGTCCCATAGTTAAGCGGGCCGATTTTTAGAAGGCCATATCTCGAGCGTGGAGCGTCGAATCTGGAAATTCTTTGCGGTGGTTACATAACCTATCAAGACGTATTAGTCCTCCAACTTTGAGCCCTCCACGCCAAAGTTTCATTTTTGGGTCTGAATACTGAAACTCAATCGGTTCAGAGACTGGCTCTTAATTAATATAGGTACGTATAATAGAGGGACCCCTAAACGTCAGTTGTTAAGGCAAATCTCAACGGATTTGAATGAATCTTTTTTTAAATAAAAGATCAATAAATTCTGAAAAGATTGCTGAAATTTTCATTAATGTGCTCTGCTTAGATCCTGAGATATACGCCCTCATTAGGGACCCCTAAAAGTCAGTTAAGCCCATAAAAGTTCCCCTAGGGGGACGCATCAGTAAGGCACGCTCCGGATGGCCTATTTTCCAAATATAAAAATACCCCTAGGGGACGCATCAGTACAGGGCACGCTCCAGGGCCTGTTTTCCAAATATAAAAATACCCCTAGGGGGACGCGACGCATCAGTATTAGAGATGCAACCGTAAACCGGTATTATCCGGTATATACCGGATTATCCGGTATTTTTTTGGGTCTATTCACTATCCGGTATCCGGTATTCATAATACCGGATAATACCGGATATTTTAGATGGTAGGTGTACAGCTCTGCAACTGTTCCATCCATGTAGTATTGTGTGTTTTTAACTGAAATCATTTAAGCTCCGTTTGTAAACAGTCAGTTTCTCGTTTACTCTGCATAATGACCAGGGATAGTTTACTACCGGTACAACATAACAGCTACACCAGTGCTACTTGTACTAAATAACTCCACCATACTATCTCTTAAACACGCGGAAAGTTCAGATTTGTTTTGATTGACAGCAACTTTTCAGCCTTATCTAGCCAACCGGCTTCTTCTCTCATCATAGATGTTCTGTTGCACTATAGGGTCAGGCACCTCATCATTAATGTACTGTCTGTACTGATCTTTGTCACGTCTCAGATAATTAATCATCGAACCAGTGCACTGATCCTTTCCTCTTGAGATAACGCGTTCGTCAACATTAAAAATAGAGTGTCCGTCCATCCTCCGTTTCAGCGAAAAAACGCCAAATTTTACCTCTTTTCTCTTTCGGCATAACAATTTACTGTTTACATAATCAACTAAACCAGTTTTAGCAATAAAAAAATGAAGAAATTCGACCTTTTCTTGAAGAAAAAAGAAATTTCTATCTAACTGTGATTCCTATTTGCTACACACCTGACGATTCTAAATTATCCGGTATTATCCGGTATTACCCGGTATCCGGTCTTCTGAAAAATTATCCGGTATACGGTATCCGGTATCCGGTATTTTATTTTACGGTTGCATCTGTAATCAGTATAGGGCACGCTCCGGAGTCGTATACAGTCATGTCTCGTTAATCCGGACCTCGTTAATCCGGATATTCGCCTTCCGGACAAGATTAGGCCAGGTCCCAATTTTCCCCCATGTTATATGACTCGTTAATCCGGATCCGGATTCGTTAATCCGGACAGAAGATTTAGGGTCCCAACCTCGAAATTTGTGTGGTAAAGTGATTCGTTAATCCGGATTTAATTAATTTCGACAAAATCCATGCGCAATTTTTCAATTCAGGTGTGAATTTTCGATTGAATAATGCTTTTCGTTGAGTCAGACTGTGATTATTTTTGCCTTTTTAGGAGCTACAGTATAATCAGCTGAAATAAGCTTTTGGCTTTTAATTAGCAGGTACAGCTGCAGAATCTGATATGCAACTTACAAAAAGCTGTCATTTAGGCCCTTGACACGGAAAACAGTGTTTTAGCTTTGATTCGTTAATCCGGAAATTCGCTAATCCGGACAAAATTGGCCGGTCCCAACTTGTCCGGATTAACGAGACATGACTGTAGTCATAAGAAAGTTAATTAATTTATATATAGTCCATTTCTGACCTTCCCAGATTTTTCGCCCCCCCTCGCTACACCGGCATTCCTGCAGTTTACCTACCTAAAATCAAACAGTGCGCTTGTACCGTATCCTTGGTGTGGAAACGTTTCCTGAGCATCAGTGGACTACAAAAATGGTAAGTATGGGTTACTGTAACTACCGTATCTCGGGTTACGGTATTTTCAAAAATCGGTCTATTTCGCTCGTTTCTTAACGGATTTTAAACGGGTTTTCGTTGTAAGAGGGGTTTTCGGACATGCTGAATCGATTGCACACCCCTTCGGAAAGATTACTGTAATTACCGTAACCCGGGTTACTGTATTTGCTAAAATTCAGCCATTATGCATGTTTCTTAACAGATTTTGACCGGGTTTTCGTTGGAATAGGGGCTGTATCGTTTCCACACCCTGCCGAACCGATTACTGTACCTGCAGTATAGGTACGCTCCGGAGGGCCTGTTTTCCAAATATAAAAATACCCCTAGAGGGACGCATCAGCATAGGTGCGCTCGGGAGGGCCTGTTTTCCAAATATAAAAATACCCCTAGAGGGACGCAGCAGCATAGGTACGCTCCAGACGGCCTGTTTTCCAAATATAAAAATACCCCTAGAGGGACGCATCAGCATAGGTACGCTCCGGAGGGCCTGTTTTCCAAATATAAAAAAACCCCTAGAGGGATGCATCAGCATAGGTACGCTCCAGAGGGCCTGTTTTCGAAATATAAAAATACCCCTAGAGGGACGCATCAGCATAGGTACGCTCCGGAGGGCCTGTTTTCCAAATATAAAAAAACCCCTAGAGGGATGCATCAGCATAGGTACGCTCCAGAGGGCCTGTTTTCGAAATATAAAAATAGGTAGCCTACCCCTTGGGATACGGCAGCTACAGTAATCGGTTCGGCAGGGTGTGCAATCGATTCAGCCCTTATTCCAACGGAAATCCGCATAAAAATATGCAACAAGCATAATGGCTGAATTTTAGCAAATACAGTAACCCGGGTTACGGTAATTACAGTGATCTTTCCGAAGGGGTGTGCAATCGATTCAGCATGTCCGAAAGCCCCTCTTCCAACGAAAACCCGTTTAAAATCCGCTAAGAAACGAGCGAAATAGACCAATTTTTGAAAATACCTTAACCCGGGATACGGTAGTTACAGTAACCGATACTTACCATTTTTGTAGTCCACTGATGCTCAGGAAACGTTTCCACACCAAGGATACGGTACACGGGCAGTGTACGATTTTAGGTAGGTAAACTGCAGGAATGCCGCTACACCTAATAACCCTCGTTACCTTATAAAGGGGATTTTATTTAAGCTAACACTTGGTGATTTCTGAGCCAGTTTGTAATGGAACACTGGAATGGAATGGAACGGTCATGATAATCGCTGGGATGGAACGGAAATCGCTGGAATGGCAAATTAGACCGTCAAGAGCAAAAGGCTCTAAATGCAACCTGCTACTATTTACGATTCCCGGCCCATTCCCCCCCCACCCGGCGCTGCCGCGGCGGGTTACTGTAATAATGTTGCATGTGAAACAACACAAAGCGCGCGAAGTTTAAACGCGAACTTCACAGAGAAGTGGTAGTAAAAGCACTAAAACAGAACAGCTTTTAAGCCAATTAATTAATTTTAATCTCCAAGTAGTTGCAATTTTTATAAACACCGATACCCGGTATGCCAATTATTTTCAGAATACCTGCCTGCAAGTGCAAACATCCCTCCCCTTTGCTGTTATCAGGTACGGTGCAACGGCAGCTCCACTTCGGTTCCCATTTACGTATTTACCGTCACCGACTTTTGGAGGCCTGGGTTGGGTCTGGGCCTGACAATTTTCCAAATATAAAAGTACCCCTAGAGACGCATCAGTATAGGCACGCTCTGGAGGGCCTGTTTTCCAAACATAAAAGTACCCCTAGGGGACGCATCGGTGTAGGAAATCTCCGGAGGGCCTGTTTTAAAAACGCAAAAATACCCCTAGGAGACGCATCGGCATAGGAACGCTCCAGAGGCCCTGTTTTAAAAGCATAAAAATACCCCTAGTGGACGCATCGGTATAGGAACGCTCCGGAGGGCCTGTTTTAAAAACATAAAAGCACCCCTAGGGGACGCATCGGTATAGGAACGCTCCAGAGGCCCTGTTTTAAAAACATAAAATTACCCCTAGTGGACGCATTGTTATAGGAACGCTCCAGAGGCCCTGTTTTAAAAACATAAAAATACCCCTAGGGGACGCATCGGTGTAGGAACGCTCCAGAGGCCCTGTTTTAAAACATAAAAATACCCCTAGGGGACGCATCGGTGTAGGAACGCTCCAGAGGCCCTGTTTTAAAACATAAAAATACCCCTAGGGGACGCATCGGTATAGGAACGCTCCAGAGGCCCTGTTTTAAAACATAAAAATACCCCTAGGGGACGCATCGGTATAGGAACGCTCCAGAGGCCCTGTTTTAAAAACATAAAAATACCCCTAGATGGACGCATCAGTATAGGAACGCTCCAGAGAGCCTGTTTTAGAAACATAAAAGAACTCCTAGAGACGCATTTTCTAAATATAAAATCATTTCTGACCTCTCAAAAACCTCAGCGGAGGGGAAGAAAAATATATTTTCACACCAAACATAGAGGAGATAGCGCATACCGTAATCCGGCCGCGGCAGCGCCGGGTGGGGGGGGAATGGGCCTCCTCCCACTATTTACTAGACTGCATGGGGGTCACTACCCCAGTGGAACAGGCGTAGACTAACACTTTTATTTGAATTACATATACATAACGCACACTCTTTTAGACTGAACTTGGCCCTACGTTCATTTGACAAAATTTAGAAGTACACATGTGCAATGTACGGTATGCAGTACAAAACTGCAAGCGGAATTACTATGTACTACAGGATGTCACACAAATGATAACATTCTTTTTGCTACCATTTCCGCAAATGTTGACCAATGGTGAAATTTAGAACATACTGTACATGCAACTTAACACTAAAGGGTAGTTATTCCGGCAGGCACTGAAGAGAATTGGGTTTATCCGAGAGTGTCTTTTCTATTTTGAATTGTGCGGCCTATCCTTTGTATCTCTTCCGTTGTTTACCAGTAACCGATAAACTTCTTCTTCATCTCAGCTTCTGATTCCTCATCTGCTCGCTCACTATATACCTCTATATGTGGGTGATGACTAAGTCTTTTATGGCTCACCTTGACACTGGGGCCGATGTCAATATATCAGGAAGCCCATTGCTCAACAAACTAAAGCTTCTTGGTTGCGTCACATACCTCGGAATCATACTGTTACTTCTGCATTTGGAGACTCTCATCTGTGTGATGTGGTTCAGCTGCCGGTTTCTTCTGATCATCACCATTGCACTCGTACATCTTTTGTGGCGAACCCTGTGGACAAAGCACCTGACCAGATTATTCTCACTCGTGCCAGTGCTGCATGTCTTGGTTTCCATATTGCAATTCTTCAAGATGATGGATCAGCACATCCAGACTTGGTTAGTTTTCAGAAAACTCCAGTTTCTTCTAGCGCGCTTTGTGAGGCACATGTGGACAATCCCAGCGATGTGATCTCTATTCGATCTGCCTGTTCTTCTGTTTTTGTGGGTACCCATCAGGCGGTCCAACATGGTTTAATTGTTGCTCGATTTCAAGTTTCTTCGGTAAGGGATGGTCCTGTCCATACATGTAACAGGGGGCGTCTGCCCCCACCCCACTTAGGCCAGACCACCCCAGGATCGGCCCCCCAAGACGATTTTTCCAACCTCCTCCGATTTTTCTGGTAAGTAATTTTTTGAGCAAATTTTTGCGATTTTTTACAATTTCAGACACAAAAATTGCTAAAATCGCCTGCAAAACAGCACTTTTTAGCTGTAATTCAGCCTGAATTAGCGATTTTTGACGGCTATTAGCCGAAAAATTGCGATTTTTCAGATTTTTGAGCGTTTTTAGTGGTCAACCCCCTCCGAAAATTTGGGCTCAGACCACCCTGGCCGGCGCCAGACCCCCAACCCTCTTCCCCCCTTCGGTGGATGACCTGTTACATGTATGGTCCTGTCTTCTTGGACATGAATCATTGAAGCAGATCTGTAGTGAAACAACTGTTGATCTCGATCATTCAACTCAACCATCAATCTGATTTAAATCAATGTTTTTTGAATGAAAGACAAATAATTTCTTGAAAGATCGATGAAATTTTTGTTATGATCCTCTGCTTTATGTAGCTCCAGAGAATTTGTTCTCAAAATGAGAAGAGATTTTGGCAATGAACAAGATTTTCATGACATACAAACAAGGTTACTTCACCAGTAAAAATCTGCTGGGCTTTTTGGCACACTGTGCATAAATGGGTAAAAAAATGTCCACCCCTTCTTTGAACTTTTCTCAAACAATTCATTCTCGATCATTTGTATTATCGATTTGACTCAAGTTTTCAGGATTAATTAATAACATTAGAGATGCGCACGGGCCGGGCTGGCCCGGCCCGGCCCGGCGGGCCGGGCCGAGGGCACTTTTGGGCCCGCCGGGCCGGGCCGGCTGGTCGGCCCGGGGTGGCCCGAATTTCTAATTTTTTCTTTCTAATTCTGACAAATTAATGAATTTTCGACTTCGTTTTCTTCAATTTTGTTACAAAAATAACGTTTATATCAGTTAAAGATAAAAAATGAGCCTGAATACGGAAAAATTGCAAAAAAGAGCGAAAAAAGTGCTAAATTTGGCTCATTTGAACCCAGCCGATTATTTTACCGAAAAAAAACGGGCCGGGCCGGGCCGAGTGGCAAACGGGCCGGGCCGGGCCGGGCCACAAAATTTGGAAAACGGGCCGGGCCGGGCCGAAAATTTCGGCCCGAGCGCATCCCTAAATAACATAACTGCACAGGGAATATTAGGGTTGTTGTTGCTGTTATTAACCCCTTGTGCGGAGGCACGTCACCGGTGGCAACGATTACCTTACTTTACTTATTACCAGGTGTTACCATTTGAAAATTATTACTACGAGACAATTGCTCTAATAGTCGATGTACTAAAGCAGAAGACATTGCCGTGCTTATACTGTAAGTTCCAATATTGGAGTAATAGGTAGAGGTGAATACAACAGAGGGAAGATGTACATGAGGTAAGCTATTGTTCCCGGATTGCGACAAGGTAATAAGTTGTTTGTTTAGTAATAAGTTTAACTTCTTTCCTTAGATTTGGTATAACTGTTAACGGCTCCGCCCGAGTTCAGGCTGCGCCCGAGTACTCGGGCGCAGCAAAACCCAACTAGGCTGCGCCCGAGTACTCGGCCGGAGCCTAACCGCTTTAGGCTCCGCGCGAGTTGATTAGATGGACCGCTGCATACAATGTAGCTACGTTAATATGCTCCTCCACGTGCAGTAAATGACATCACACGCTTTTTATAACACACATTCGGCAACATTTCAACAACAATACTGTACTTTTTACAAACACAAACAGACATTAAAAATTGTTATTTGTTCTTACAGTTGCGCGTAGAGTGAGAGCGGCTGTTACACAGACGACCCGTTTTTCGGCATTTACTCATGTTATTTCGGCAGTTCGTTTTGCAGTCACACTTCACAAAACCCTGACCGGTCCCCACAGAGGCTTTGGTGGAAGCCTTCCTCAAACTAATCTCCTGGTCTTTCGGGACCTCCTCCATTGACAAAAACTTCTTTGTACAGGGTTCAAACTGTGATCGGACATACTTCTGTTTCAAGACCCCGTCCTTGGTACCCAGCTCATAAAGTCCTTCTTTTACGGACAAAACGACGGCCATAATGTTGGGTAGATCACCGCGACCATGATCTACACTGGCAACTTTGACTACCACGCAGTCTCCACAGGAGACTATAACCACAGGACTAGTTAAAGACACACAGTGGAAGAGCAGATTAACCTACATTGTATGCAGCGGTCCATCTAATCAACTCGCGCGGAGCCTAAAGCGGTTAGGCTCCGGCCGAGTACTCGGGCGCAGCCTGAACTCGGGCGGAGCCGGTAACATAACCACCGCATGACAACAACTTCGCCTCCGCACAAGGGGTTAATAGCCGCATGCAGCTATATGCTCAGGAAAGCGACAGAGGCGATTGGGTCGGTCCATAGAGCCTGTACCGTCAGAAGCGTGGGTCTGGTTGCAGCGTCAAACAGGTGCTTTTAGTGTGCCGCTCAAATTTGCAGTCAGAGCACAGCTCCGAAATATAAAGGTTCTGACGATACATCGATATTGACCCTTTTTCCAGAAAACTCGATATATCGACCTTTTTCCCAATATCGATATCGCGATATTTCGCATTGAAATTTTCGATATTTTTTGTTCGGAAAAGTATGAAAACGTTATGATGAACTATTATCTGAGACTAGGCTCTGCTCTGTTCTTACAACTGTTGCAATCCCGCCTGCTATTGATGTATAAGCGGCTTAACTGACTGTTAGGGGTCCCTAATGAGGGCGTATATCTCGGGATCTAAGCAGAGCACATTAATGAAAATTTCAGCAATCTTTTAAGAATTTATTGATCTTTCATTTAAAAAAGGATTCATTCAAATCCGTTGAGATTTGCCTTAACTGACTTTTATGGGTCCCTCCATTACACCTACAGTATATTAATTAATCACTTTCTTGCTTAGGCTTAGGCTCTGGCTTAGGCTTAGGCTCAGGCTTAGGCTTAGGCTCAGGCTAAGGCTTAGGAGTCAACTGAATACGGTAGATAAAATTGAAAATTTTGTTAGGGACCCCTAAGAGTCAGTTTTGCCACCGCTGCAGGAACTGCAAATCTCAACGGATTTGAATGAATCCTTTTTTAAATGAAAGATCAATAAATTCTTAAAAGATTGCTGAAGTCAGTTTTGCCAATTCGCTGTACTAACTGCAAATCTTAACGGATTTGAATGAATCCTTTTTTTAATGAAAGATATATAAATTCTTAAAAGATTTCTGAAATTTTCATTAATGTGCTCTGCTTAAATCCTGAGATACAGGCCTACGCCCTCATTAGGGACCCCTAAAAGTCAGTTATGCGCGTAGGTGGTTCCAGACGCATACAATCTCGTAAATAGTTGCAGGATGCGTTTATAGTATTTTGACGGTCTAATTAAAATTTGCCGTTCCAGTGATTCCCGTTCCATTCCAACGATTATCATGGCCGTTCCATTCCATTCCAGCTTTTCATTCCAGTGATTATCATCTCCCTTTGTTACAATTGGAGCAGCGGTCAGCGTACGCTACATCGATAGACTCCTTCCTGTCTAAGGACAAGGACCAGTCATTTATGCATTCTATGAGCTGCGTTCAAGAAAGCCATCCTGGCTGCTAGATATCAAATTGTTTTCCCTAAAATGCTGTAAAATTTTCTTTTTCGCGATTTTTTCCATAACTCTACACGCAACACAGGTAAGACTAACAGGCCGGTAGTTTTTGCTTCGGATTTTGACCCTTTTTGTGAATTGCAGTTACTTTAGCTTCTAACCACATGGAAGGCAGTGTGCTAGTATTAGATGAAACTTCAAAAATGCTAGCTGACGGAATTGACAACTCAAGCGCTAACCTTTTGTAAAAAAACACTGGGAAGCCCGTCTGGCCCAAACGAACTTTTCGGTCTTAAATTATGCAAGTAATATTGTATTGTACATATTGTACATATTCTGTTGTACATACTTTGTTTAAAAGTCTATAATAAAACGTGTTATAGGGAAGGCCGGGAAAGGCATTACAATTACAGTACCGAAAGTTTGTCGCTGTGGTCTTAAAGCATCTGAAGAATAAGATTTGAAGGCAATAATCCGTTTTCTTTCGAACGCACAAATAAAATCGAAGAAAAAAAGGGGCCCAAATTGAGTTTTTATGTCTTGGTCAGGGGGCGGGGGTCGCACGGCGAACTTTTCCAAAATATGATGGGCGCCACTTCGTCCAGCGCTTATAACTTCTGAAAGAAAATGGGCACAAAAATGGGCCTCCCACCATTCGATGTAGTTTGCGGCGAGGTTTCAAACACAATAACTCGTGCCTTTCTATGTCTACTGGTTGGCGCGAAATTCAAATTTTCCTGCCTAGCAAAAGCAGTGCCGATGCAACACCTGAGAAACGTGCGCACCGTTCTGGCGCCCTTCAAGCTAGAGGGCCAGCTAATGGCGCATTGCGCAGACAATTGCGTGGGCAATCCAGCCGTGCAAGCCGCATTGTTCTGCGGGCTCATACGCCAGAACGGCGATCATTTAAAAATTAGGTAGAAAATGGTGCATTTTCCGACTGATTTTTCGACAGGTTTTGACGCCTGTCGCCAATATACTTGCTCTAAACGCGGCGGCTCACACACTAAACAGGATTCCGAAACTGTACTCACATTTCCGTTTCGTACCTGTTTTATGCCTCTTTTTGCCCAGCAACTGTGCATTGGTCAGCAACCCTAAATTTTAGCTCCAGAAAAACATGCAAATTTTGGAGAACTGAGGAGGAAATTTCAACATGTCTTGAATACGATTTGTAGAGCGGACTGACAGCTTTCGATCGGTATAGTGCATGACCTCCCAGCATAAAATTTTCTATGTAGAGCTTCTTTCTGCTTTTAAGAGTCAGTCTCTGGGCCAATCGAGTTTCAGTATTCAGACCCAAAAATGAAACTTTGGCGTGGAGGGCTCAAAGTTGGAGGACTAATACGTATGGATAGGTTATATAACCACCGCAAAGGATATCCCGATTCGACGCTCCACGCTCGAGATACGGCCTTCTGAAAATCGGTCCACTTAACTATGGGACCAAAATTTCAAAATCGAATTTCTAGCGCACTAATCAGTATTGGGACTTAAAAATGGGGGGTTTAGGGTAACTTTTAGAGTACTTTTAGAATCAACGGTCGAATTCCATTTTCAATGAAAAAAATTTTTTTCGACCCCCTTTGGAGCCCCCTAGCTCGTCTGGAACCCCCCCTACACCGTTTTTTTTATTTCAGAATATTGTAGTGCTATCAATTCCCTACAGTTTGGTATAAGCCACATTTTCTGACCCGTGGAAGAAAGTGGTGAAATATGGCTTCAAAGTTGAAAATCCTCAAATTTTTAGTTTTGGTTTTGGTTTTAGTAACTAAAAATTTGAGGATTTTTCAACTTTGAAGCCATTTCTCACCACTTTCTTCCACGGGTCGCCAATGTGGCTTTATACCAAACTGTAGGGAATTGATAGCGCTACAATATTCTGAAATAAAAAAACGGTGTAGGGGGTTCCAGACGAGATAGGGGGCTTCAAAGGGGGTCGAAAAAAAATTTTTCATTGAAAATGGAATTCGACCGTTGATTCTGAAAGTACTCTAAAAAGTTACCCTAAGCCCCCAATTTTTAAGTCCCAACACTGATTAGTGCGCTAGAAACTCCAGCAGGAAATTTTGGTGCAGTACCAAAACTAAAAATTTGTGGATTTTTCAACTTTGAAGCCGTATTTCACCACTTTCTTCCACGGGTCAGCCAATGTGGCTTATACCAAACTGTAGGGCATTGATAGCTCTACAATATTCTGAAATAAAAAAAACGGTGTATGGGGGGTTCCAGACGAGCTAGGGGGCTCCAAAGGGGGTCGAAAAAAATTTTTTTTCATTGAAAATGGAATTCGACCGTTGATTCTGAAAGTACTCTAAAAGTTACCCTATGCCCCCAATTTTTAAGTCCCAACACTGATTATTGCGCTAGAAATTCGATTTTGAAATTTTGGTCCCATAGTTAAGCGGACCGATTTTCAGAAGGCCGTATCTCGAGCGTGGAGCGTCGAATCGGGATATCCTTTGCGGTGGTTATATAACCTATCCATACGTATTAGTCTTCCAACTTTGAGCCCTCCACGCCAAAGTTTCATTTTTGGGGTCTGAATATGGCAAAGGACCAAGACTCGATCGGTTCAGAGACTGACTCTTAAAGCTTTGAGCCAATGCTGAGAAATTAAGAGTTTGTGAAATTCAGTAATTTCAATATGTAGACAGACGTGTTAAATAGGGAAGCTTTTCTTTTTCCTGTCGTTTCCACAAATGCTCATGAAACGTACTGAAATTTGGACAAGATCTGCTATAAGATGGGGGAATTTCATGTGTCGTTTAATTTCATGCATAGAGCATATAGAGCGACGCTGTTTCCCTTGGTTGGACTACTCAAATTGGAAAACACTGTTCAGACGAAATTCTGCATTTTCTCAAGACTGGCTTTGCGTAAAATTTTCTGCCATTTCACAGCTGCTCTGCAAATTTCAGATTATTTGGTGAAGATTTGCGGTAGTAAGAAAAATTGCCATTTTTCACAATCTAGAAATTTCCTCATTTCAGCAATTCCTTAAATTCTCAGCATAAATTTGCTAGAATATTGGCACTTAGTACCTACCAAATCTCAGCTTATTTGAACCATGTTTACGGAAACGGCAGAAAAAAGAAATATTATCAGTTTTTCGGTAGTGAACACACCTAATAACAATAGTCCTAATAATATGTTAATAATATTTACAAACCCTGTAAATAACCGTTAGAGCACCGGGACCTGTAACAGGTCACATAGTAGCTAACCAACCAAGCAGCCCAGTTTGTTATTGTGATCTGATCCGATCGGTTGATGAAGTAATGAAGCCATAGAAGCACAAAGATACGTAGTAGGTCTTCTAAGCAACAAGGTCAATAATACGGCCATTTACGGAGGCGGCTAAGAGACGTCGTGAGTCCGACATTTCAGCCTGCAGCTTCAAAATATAACTTGACCTCTCCCTTGCTCGTTTCTAACCGAAAGCTTATTTTTTTGCATTCAGCAAAGTTCTGACAAGATTCAAAGGAGTGCAGGTTATTTATCCAATCGCCATAGTACTGTAGCATTATTTTTTCATGCTGCTTGTGAATCTGTGCGCGCGCAGGATCTGAAGGGAAGGGAGTGTGGTTGACCTGACAAAATGCAAAAATGCAAAAGACCTCAGAAGAAAATTTTATGCTGGGAGGTCATGCACTATACCGATCGAAAGCTCTCAGTCCGCTCTACAAATGGTATTCAAGACATGTTGAATTTTCCTCCTCAGTTCTCCGAAATTTGCATGTTTTTCTGGAGCTAAAATTTAGGGTTGCTGACCAATGCACAGTTGCTGGGCAAAAAGAGGCATAAAACAGGTACGAAAGGGAAATGTGAGTACAGTTTCGGAATCCTGAGATTGTTAGCTATCGTTTGGTGGGTGAGCCGCCGCGTTTAGAGCTAGTATATTGGCGACAGGTGTCAGAACCTGTCGAGAAATCAGTCAGAAAATGCACCATTTTCGACCTAATTTATAAGTGGTCGCCGTTCTGGCGCATGAGCCCGCAGAACAATGCGGCTTGCACGGCTGGATTGCCCACGCAATTGTCTTCGCAATGCGCCATTAGCTGGCCCTGTAGCTTGAAGGGCGCCAGAACGGTGCGCACATTTCTCAGGTGTTGCATCGGCACTACTTTTGCTAGGCAGGAAAATTTGAATTTCGCGCCAACCAGTAGACATAGAAAGGCATGAGTTATTGTGTTTGAAAGCTGTCCGCAAACTACGTCGAATGGTGGGAGGCCCATTTCTGTGCCCATTTTCTTTCAAACGTTATGAGCGCTTGACGAAGTGGCGCCCATCATATTTTGGAAAAGTTCGTTGTGCGACCACCCCACTGGTCTTGCTTGAGTGTTGTCAGGTCAACCACTCTCCCTTCCCTTCAGATCCTACGCGCGCACAGATTCACAAGCAGCATGAAAAAATAATGCTACAGTACTATGGCGATTGGATAAATAACCTGCACTCCTTTGAATCTTGTCAGAACTTTGCTGAATGCAAAAAAATAAGCTTTCGGTTAGAAACGAGCAAGGGAGAGGTCAAGTTATATTTTGAAGCTGCCGGCTGAAATTTCGGACTCACGACGTCTATTAGCCGCCTCCGTAAAAGGCCGTATTATTGACCTTGTCGCTTAGAAGACCTACTATGTATCTTTGCGCTTCTATGGCTTCATTACTTCATCAGCCGATCCGATCAGATCACAATAACAAACTGGGCTGCTTGGTTGGTTAGCTACTATGTGACCTGTTACAGTTCCCGGTGCTCTAACGGTTATTTACCGGGCTTGTAAATATTATTAGGATATTTTTTGTACTATTGTTATTAGGTGTGTTCACTACCGAAAAACTGATAACATTTCTTTTTTCTGCCGTTTCCGTAAATATGGTTCAAATAAGCTGAGATTTGGTAGGTACTAAGTGCCAATATTCTAGCAAATTTATGCTGAGAAATTAAGGAATTGCTGAAATGAGGAAATTTCTAGATTGTGAAAAATGGCAATTTTTCTTACTACCGCAAATCTTCACCAAATAATCTGAAATTTGCAGAGCAGCTGTGAAATGGCAGAAAATTTTACGCAAAGCCAGTCTTGAGAAAATGCAGAATTTCGTCTGAACAGTGTTTTCCAATTTGAGTGGTCCAACCCAGGGAAACAGCGTCGCTCTATATGCTCTATGCATGAAATTAAACGACACATGAAATTCCCCATCTTATAGCAGATCTTGTCCAAATTTCAGTACGTTTCGTGAACATTTGTGGAAACGACAGGAAAAAGAAAAGCTTCCCTATTTAACACGTCTGTCTACATATTGAAATTACTGAATTTCACAAACTCTTAATTTCTCAGCGTTGGCTCAAAGCTTTAAAAGCAGAAAGAAGCTCTACCTATGTTGCCATTTTGGATCACCCTATAGTACATTTAGATGGCGCTCTGACAAACTCGGTATACAAAGCACAAAGTTCAACTTGTGCAGCTGTGCTGCATAGCCATAGCGTTCATAGTGCAATTTGCTTCGACAAAGCTTGCATAGAGAACGAAGGGCCATCCATCCATGAACATTTCCTTGGCAATCGATCGGTACTACCAACAAATCACCTCCATTCACTGCATGGTCATCAGTTTCTGTGCTGTACCTTGCAACTTGGTAGTGTTGACGGCGTTTACAAGGTTCAACCGATTGAGACAAGAACAATGGGTCTATCTGATTGCAGCACTGGCAGTATTTGACTTGTGGACAGGTATGAATTTTCGGCACACTCGATCCGATCCGACCTACGATCAGACTTGTGGTTGCTGTTGTTCGGTATTTAATTTTCCGTTTGTCTATGTGGTACGTATGTGCATACACATTTACCTTCAAATGTGTATGGTAATTTGTGTATATACTAAAGTCTGTTCAAAAATCTTTGGCGCTGGGTACATCCGGCAGTGTCCCAAATTTATGCGTGGTGTGAACCCCATACATGTATATATGGATCTGTTCCTCACATCAACGAGACTACTATACTGTTCTCGAAATTTGCATATTGAACTTTAGTTAGAAGCAAGAAGCCTGACAAAAAAATCGACTTTTTTGGCAAAGCGCCAATTTTTGTGCCGATACCAGATTCGCATTCCCCAACCTTCAGGCATCTCGAAAATGCTACTATATAGGGGTCTACGATCAACCCTACCAAAGTTACACTCGATTTTTCTAACCTGACAAGCGGTCAAAATTTTGTTCTCCCATAGTTAAGCACAATAATTCATTCAAGATCGAACACATGGGGGTTTTTTCCTTCCAACCAATTTCAGCTTCACGTTTCTATATTATTTCGGACATGCTGAATCCAGCGGTCACATTGGTTTTGCTCTATCACTTTGATTTCTGCTAGAAATTTGACCTCGAAGTTCGGGTGTCCACCTGAATTTCAGAAAGGCATAGCCCAACGTATCTTGTGTGGCCCTGGTCAAAACCCCATACATGTATATATGGATCTGTTTCTCTCATCAACGAGATTACTATACTGTTCTCGAAATTTGCATATTATACTTTGCTTAGAAGAAAGGGGCCTGACAAAAAAATCGACATTTTTGGCAAAGCGCCAATTTTTGTGCTGATATCAGATTCGGATTCCTCAACCTTTAGGCATCTCGAAAATACTACCATATATGGGTCTACGATCAACTCTACCAGAGTTACAGTCGATTTTCTAATGCCGACAAGACAACAACACTTTCTGAAATTCAGGTGGACACTCTAACTTCGAGGTCAAATTTCTAGCAAAAATCAAAGTCGTAGAGCAAAATCAGTGTGACCGCTGGATTCAGCATGTCCGAAATAATATAGAACCGTGAAGCTGAAATTGGTTGGAGGAAAAAACCCCCATGTGTTCGATCTTGAATGAATTTTTGTGCTTAACTATGGGAGAGCAAAATTTTGACCGCTTGTCAGCGTTATAAAATCGAGTGTAACTTTGGTAGAGTTGATCGTAGACCCATATATGGTAGTATTTTCGAGATGCCTGAAGGTTGGGGAATGCGAATCTGGTATCGGCATAAAAATTGGCGCTTTGCCAAAAAAGTCAATGTTTTTGTCAGGCCCCTTTCTTCTAACCAAAGTACAATATGCAAATTTCGAGAACAGTATAGTAGTCTCGTTGATGAGAGGAACAGATCCATATATACATGTATGAGGTTTCCACCAGGGCCACACAAGATACGTTGGGCTATGCCTTTCTGAAATTCAGGTGGACACCCGAACTTCGAGGTCAAATTTCTAGCAGAAATCAAAGTGTTAGTAGTGCAAAACCAATGTGACCACTGGATTCAGCATGTCCGAAATAATATAGAAACGTGAAGCTGAAATTGGTTGGAAGGAAAAAACCCCCATGTGTTCGATCTTGAATGAATTATTGTGCTTAACTATGGGAGAACAAAATTTTGACCGCTTGTCAGGTTAGAAAAATCGAGTGTAACTTTGGTAGGGTTGATGGTAGACCCCTATATAGTAGTATTTTCGAGATGCCTGAAGGTTGGGGAATGCGAATCTGGTATCGGCACAAAAATTGGCGCTTTGCCAAAAAAGTCGATTTTTTTGTCAGGCCCCTTTCTTCTAACTAAAGTTCAATGTGCAAATTTCGAGAACAGTATAGTAGTCTCGTTGATAAGAGGAACAGATCCATATATACATGTATGGGGTTCACACCACGCATAAATACGGGACACTGCTGGATGTACCCAGCGCCAAAGATTTTTGAACAGACTTTAGTGTGGGTTTGTATATTCAAATATACAGGGTGTGTCAAAAAAAACAACCCAGCAGATTTTTTGCTGCAGCAACCGCAAATCTCAACCGATTTGAATGAATCCTGCTTTAAATTAAAGATAAATAAATTCTTGAACGACTGGTGTAGCTTTTATTAAGACGCGTTGCTTAGTTCCTGAGATAATTGCTTTCAAAATCAAAACAGAGATTTTGGCAGTGCACAACAGAGATTAAAACAACCAAGCAGATTTTTTGCTGTAGCAGCCGCAAATCTCAACCGATTTCAGTGAGTCCTATTTTATATGAAAGATAAATTAATTCTTGAAAGTCTGGTGAAGCTTTTATTAAGATATGATGCTTGGTTCCTGAGATATTTGCACTCAAATTCAAAACAGATTTTGGCTATGAACAAGAGCGATTTTTATTATTCTGTTGCACTTCATAATAAAACCGATTCCTACTGCTCAGGGCTAACGTAACGAGGTTTTTCTGGTGCCACACATGCTTGGTTACTTCAATTGTAAAAGTCTTGTTGCCCCTCAGCAGTAGGAATCCGTTTTGTTGTGAACTGCAACGGAATCGCTCTTGTTCACTGCCAAAATCTCTGTTTTGAGTTTGAAGGAAAATATCTCAGGAACTAAGCATCGTATCTTAATAGGGCCTTCACCAGTCTTTCAAGAATTTATTTATCTTTCATTTAAAGCAGGATTCATTCAAATCGGTTGAGATTTGCAGTTGCTAGAGCAAAAAATCTGCTGGGTTGTTTTTTTTTGACACACCCTGTATATACAAATGTTTTGGATACACAGGGTGTGCCAAAAAAAATAGCCCAGCAGATTTTTTGCTGTAGCAACCGCAAATTTCAGCCGATTTGAATGAGTCCCTTTTTAAATGAAAGATAAATAAATTCTTGAAAGATTGATGTAACGTTTATTAACATAGCCTGCTTTGTTCCTGAGATATTTGTCCTCAAAGTCAAAACAGAGAATTTGGCAGTGAACAAGAATGATAAAGAACAACCCAGCAGATTTTTTAGTTTTGCAACCATGAATCTCCTCAACCGATTTGAATGACTCCTTTTTAAATAAAAGATTGATAAGTTCTTCAAAGATTGATTCAATTTTTGTTGGGATTCACAGTTTAGTTCTTGAGATATTTGCCTTCTAAGTCGAAACAGATTTTGGCAAAGAACAAGAGCGATTCCGTTGCATTTCATAATAAAGCAGATTCCTACTCCTGGGGCTGATGATACTTTTAAACCGAGTTTCTGTGTCACCAGTAAAGCCTCCAATAGCCCTTAGCAGTAGCAGGAATCCGTTTTATTGCGAAGAGCATAGCAATAAAAAAATCCCTCTTGTTCACTACCAAAATCACTGTTTTTACTTTCAGAGCCAATATCTCAGGAATAAGCAGAGTACATTGATGAAAATTTCAGCAGTCTTTTAAGGATTTATTTATCTTTCATTTAAAAAAGGATTCATTCAAATCGGTTGAGATTTGCGGTTGCTACAGCGAAAAATCTGCTGGGTTGTTTTTTTTGGCACACCCTGTACGTATTCATATATGGAGTACTAGGCACGCGCAATGACGAAATTGATAATCGAATCCCACACGTTTCCCTTTTCGTTTTTGTCCCAGTTTTAAACGTGTTATTATTTTTTCAGATAAACCCATTCAGCCATTCTCCCTACTGATAGCGTGATATCTACTTATCACTTGTTTAAATAATTTTCTTAGGTTTTAACCGCTAAAGTTAGCGTAATTTGAGAATATTTAACGTTGGCTAGCCCTACAACGCCCTACCATATGACAATGACACCCGTCAGGGTACCCCTAACCCTACCCAATGGCTTGTCGAAATCATGCTTGCCAGCAGAAAATTTATAATATTCTTAATATACACAAATATACAAACAAATATGCAATATTGAAATTTTGTTTGCATATGTATACATATACATATACAAATGAAGTAGGCATATGTTTGCCCACGTTAGTGTATACACATTCAACAAAAGAATGTGTATTTTTGTGTAGATTTGTGTATGTCTATTGTACTGAAAATGGAAATTTTTTGGTAGACTATCAGTCAGAAATGCGAAATTTTATCGACTTTTGCTGATCAAATACACATACACAAAAATACAGATTTTGAGTGCTGTTTGTGTATGGTAATGTCAATCCTAATTTTCAACGTGTATGTGTATATACGTACATTGAAAAAACAATGTGTATTTTTGTGTATGGTAAATGTGTATGTGTATACACAAACAATAGTACTTTTGGTCCATTTCACCGCCCCCGTAGTTTGTAATCTCGGACGTTTGCCCTTATTTCACTGCCCAGCCACGTCCTAGCCGGTTGTAGGACGTTTCGTCCCAACCGTTAAGTCCCCTTGCTGTTCGTCCCGGCCGTTTCGTCCCGACCGTTTAGTCCCGGCCAATTATTAAGCGTTACCGTTTCGTCCCGCTGCTAACTACAGTATATTGCAATGGCGGCGGCAAAATCAAATTCCAAATGCGCCACAACGCAATAAGAGGTGAAATGGCAGCAAAGGGGAGGGTTGTTTGTAGACAGGGCTACCCCATTGAAGGGCTCTGAAAAGAGCGAGGGGTGTCCTGAGCTGTCCGAAAGGACAGTGGAACTCATAAAAACAAAAAAAAAACAAAGGCCAGGCGCACAGTGCATTAAGCTGGGCTAAAACAGGTTTTACGAAATTTGAAGGCTACTTTTTCAAAACGTTCTTATCCTGGCCCAACCAGGCAACTTCAAAATTTTACACCTCCGATTGCAAAATCCTGGGTACACCATTGCCTGACCCCAACACAAGACTAAGAATAACTAAGTCTGAGCCTCAGCCTAAGCTTGACTCTAAGCCAGAACCTACATAATCCTAAGTACTGTTTCCCAGATAATTTATTTTCGAATTACGTAACTTGCTTGTAACTGTCGGAAATTTACTATCTGCAATTTCAAATTTAATTTGTTAATAATTTGCTATTTTTTATCAGTTTGCTGAATTTGCTACAAATTTTTTGCTCAACCTAATAATGCCTGAGATTTTCCGATTAAAGACTACCATAGTTAGTATAAGATCATGGATTTGTCTTATAAGTGAATACTCCAGTACCGTTTAAAATCAAAACTATACATTGTATCTCAGTTTCAATGAGCTAAACAAGCAACAGCAGGAAAAAAAGCACCAGCAAGAATTTTCTCTAACTTTATCCCTAACATGAACACATTCAGTAGTTTTCTATTTGCCGATCTACTGTCAGTCTAGAGACTGACTTTTGTCCATACTTGGTTGCAGCCCCCAGTCCAAGTGGGGAAAAATAGGGATAATGGATGATTCCGTTTGAGCCTAGTAAATTCCTAGGAAATTACTGGTACAGCTAGCTATTTGCTACCTGATTTCGCCCGAAAATAAATTAGCTTGCAATTTGTTATAACTTGCAGGGAAACAGTAATCCTAAGCCCTCAGCCCAAACCTCAGTCTGAGCCAGCGCAATTGTCAGACTAGGAATGAGCTGCGCGGCATGCTGGCTTCTGTTTAATAGCATGAACGATTTGGTTTTGGCGCCTTAGATGTTCATGTCTCACTTTGTGAACTGGGACGAAACGGTCACTTTAAAACTTGGCCGGGACGAAACGGTCGGGACGAAACAGTCGGGACTAACATCAAGGGGACGAAACGGTCGGGACGAACTGGGCTGATACCGTCCTAGCCATGCTGTTGGGTTCCAGTCACTAAGAGGACGCTTGACCCGTTGACGTCATTATGCTGCCAGCTCCAAAATGCACTAAGCCGGTTTACACTTTATTTCTGGTTTCTCAGACAGCCCCTGACGTCGTTGATCTTCTTTTCCTCGAACACAACCATGTTTTGGGAGCGGCTTTCGGTGCTTAGGCAGATCCAGTCGGTTCCCATTTACCTACTTGCTGTAGCCAGCTTTCGGTGGTCTGCCTGCGGCTTTGTGCCGACAACTAACTCTTCGCGGCAAGAAACTTGCCGCGCCGAGAGATGAACGCACGAGCACGCGCAGAGTGGCTGTGCGGCCTAAACCACTACTACTGTAGCTGGCCGGCCCATCGAACTGCTGCTGAAAAAGTATCTGCTAATGTACAGTACATGTAGTTTACTCGAGGAAGGGGATAGGTATAACTGTTGATTAGGTATACCAAACCGAAAAATACCGAAAAATGGGTATTTTTTGGAATACCTACCCAATAACTATCTACCGATTGCAGGTATTTTAATAAATACCCATACCGGGTATACCGATTATTTTGGGAATAGCCAGGTACTGTATTTGGGAATCGGTACTTTCTGTCCTTCTTAGTAAAATTTTATCGAAAATTCTCTGTGATCACAATGTTTTCCTTGTAATTTTGCATTTTTTGGGCCTTGCAGAAACAATTTATGAGTCGTTCTCTGGTCAGATCGCGTTTTGGCCCTTTGCCCTATTCAGACCCAAAATTGAAACGTTGAGCTAGAGATACTGTTGTTTGGTATTGGATTTTCCGTTTGGGTATGTGTGAGTGTATGTGTATGTGTATACACATTTACCTTCAAATGTGTATGGTAATTTGTGTATACACATTCAACAAAAGAATGTGTATTTTTGTGTATATTTATGTATGTGTATTGTACTGAAAATGCAATTTTTTTGGTAGATCTATAGTCAGAAATGCTAGGGAAATCAAATCTCTCAATGTCTGTTGCTTGAAACCTTGGATAGCTTTGAAATCGAGTTACTTAGGCCATTTGAAGGTTTTATCTACCGTTTATTACTGCAGCAAAAACATCGAAATTTTACGATTCTGTTCGAAATTTTATCGACTTTTGCTGATCAAATACACATACACAAAAATACACATTTTTAGTACTGTTTGTGTGTGGTAATGTGTATCAGAATTTTCAATGTGTATGTGTATGTGTATACACATTGAAAAAACAATGTATATTTTTGTGTATGGTAAATGAGTATGTGTATACACAAACAACAGTAGCTAGTAGAGAGCTGCGAGTTGGCACACTAATACATACTAATGAGTTATCTTTCAGCTGCAAAGGACTAGTGGATCTGAAACTTCTGTCCTGAGATATAGCCTTCCGAAAATCGGTCTGCTTAACCTCAATTTCCTCACGCTCTATGGGTCTGAACCCAGAATGCTTTACACCGAACTGTAGGTAATTGATAGCGCAACATTTTTTCCGAAATAAAAAAAGTGCGTGTTAGGGGGTTTCGGACGAGCTAGGGGTGCGCAAATGGGGTCGAAAAATTTTTCCTCAAAAATGAAATTTGATAAAAGTTTCATAAAACAGTCCAGAACTACTGTAAAACCCCAAATTTAGATGTCTTAATATCGATTATTAAGCGAGAAATTAGATTTTGAAGTTTTGGTCCCATAGTTAAACGGACCGATTTTCGGAAGGCTATATCTCAGGACAGGAGCGTTAGATCCACTAGTCCTTTGCAGATGAAAGATAACTCATTAGTATGTATTAGTGTGCCAACCTAGAGCTCTCTACTCTAGCTCAAAGTTTCAATTTTGGGTCTGAATACTGAAACACGATCTGACCAGAGAACGACTCTTATATAAGCCTTTAAAACTACAGTACAAGTAGAAGCATTTCTATTACAGTCAGGCACTTAACGCCGTTTATGGTACCGACACCATATAAGGTGCCGGTACCATATATGGTACCGGTACCGTAGGTAGTGGTACCATATGGTACCGGCACTATATATGGTACCGTCACCATATATGGTACACGAACCATATATGGGGCCCCCACCTTCGGGGCCTGTGGTGGTACCATATATGGTACCGGTACCATATATGGTGACGGTACCATATATAGTGCCGGTACCATATATGGTACCGGCACCATATATGGTACCCCCACGTTCGAGGTCTGTGGTGGTACCATATATGGTACCGGTACCATATATGGTGACGGTACCATATATGGTGCCGGTACCATATGGTACCGGCACCATATATGGTACCCCCACCTTCGCGATTTTCCGGTACCGGTACCATATATGGGACCACTCCGTTCAGATTTCGTACCATATATGGTAGTGGTACCATATATGGTACAGGGTACACATATATGGTACCGGTACCATATATGGTACCGTCACCATATATGGTACCGGCACCATATATGGTACCGGCACCCATGGCCATGAGTAGGGGTACCATATATGGTGCCGGTACCATATATGGTGACGGTACCATATATGGTGCCGGTACCGTAGGTAGTGGTACCATATGGTACCGGCACTATATATGGTACCGTCACCATATATGGTACCGGTACCATATATGGTACCCCCACCTTCGGGGCCTGTGGTGGTACCATATATGGTACCGGTACCATATATGGTGACGGTACCATATATAGTGCCGGTACCATATATGGTACCGGCACCATATATGGTACCCCCACGTTCGAGGTCTGTGGTGGTACCATATATAGTGCCGGTACCATATATGGTGACGGTACCATATCTGGTGACGGTACCATATATGGTGCCGGTACCATATGGTACCGGCACCATATATGGTACCCCCACCTTCGCGTTTTTCCGGTACCGGTACCATATATGGTACCACTCCGTTCAGATTTCGTACCATATATGGTAGTGGTACCATATATGGTACCATATATGGTACCGTCACCATATATGGTACCGGCACCATATATGGTACCGGCACCCATGGCCATGAGTAGGGGTACCATATATGGTGCCGGTACCATATATGGTGACGGTACCATATATGGTGCCGGCACCATATATGGTACCGGTACCATATATGGTACCACCACAGTCGCCGAACGTGGGGGCACCATATATGGTACCGGTACCATATATGGTGACGGTACCATATATGGTGCCGGTACCATATATGGTACCACTACCCTCGGTACCGGTACCATATATGGTACCGGCACCTTATATGGTGTCGGTACCATAAACGGCGTTAAGTGCCTGACTGTATTAGCTAAAATTATTTATAGAAACGATTTTCACTGCAGCAAAACTAAAAAAATTATTTCAGAAAATTCCTAAAAATTGTAAATCCCATTGGTTTTGATTAATTTTCTAGCCTCTGACCTTGGAAATGGCTAAATCCATGGCCTTGACTTTGTAAAACATTTACAGAAAATACCGAATAAATACCGGTATACCAGTATTTTTGCGAATACCTACCCATAACGAACCGATTCCTGAAAATCCCATACCCAAACAACAGTAGGGGATGTCATTGTTTGGCACTCTCTCTGTACATTTGCACCATGTTTTCAGCGGTGGGCGGTTTGATCTACAACACCTACCAACTGCTGGTGGCCACAGGAACAGTGACCAGCTACAACAAATTCAAGTGCATCGTTGCGGGCTACGGTCAGATCTCTGGGGTGCAGGCCAGTCAGTGGTTGGTGTTGCTGATTGGCTACGACCGATTCTGCGCCCTCTGGGACTACGTCGGTTACGGTCACAGGCACCACAAGCGTTTCGCCAAACGCTCTTTTCTCTTTTCCATTGCTTGCGCTCTGCTCTCGTCCTTGTTTACATTCATTGGTCTAGACTTCTCACAAGTACCGGTTTATTGCAGCTTAGGCGGGTCGGCCGCACACTTCTTCAAACGTTTCTGGGTGCTCTTTGTGATTGTCCTTGGAAGTGCCATTTTGTTCTTTTACCTGGCTTGCTTGATTTTGCTGCTGCTCAAAAGGAGCACAGCGCTCAATCAGCAACAGGCTTTACAGCGACAGATTAAGATATCTAAAACCATTGCCACTGTCTTGTTTTTCTATACTCTTTTCTGGATTCTGCCCAACTTCGCTTTCGTCCTCAGTCTGATCAGGGGCCAGTCTGCAGAGGTCACGGGCAAACTAGGTCATCTGATTGCTGCTGGCACTTACTATAACTGCTGCGCTAACGTGATAATTTACGCAGTTAAACACAAAACCATGCGGAAATTTTTGAAACTCACTGTTCAGTGTAAACGTGAGGGGCAGGATGCAGTTTTAAATCATCAGTTGAACCATCATGAGCTGAAAAATCTGAGCGTTAGGAATGGTCCGAATCGATGGGCGCAGTCTCCTCGACCCCGTAAGATACTGAGCGTGAAGAGATTATGAAGGGTGGCGCTAATTCCTGCATGACTTTCGTTTTTCTTGAGCAAGTTGTTTGTGCTACATAATCGCGTCTTAAGATGCATTTTGCGAGAAAGTCAGCTTTGGTCACGAAGAGAGGGGGCAAGCAGGGTCATCGCACGGATCCGGCTGATATTTATATCTCTTAAAATAGAGCACAGTCGAAGACCAACGGTGCATGCCCGGCCACCAGCAACCCCCTAGAACCGGAGCTACACCCCCTCAAAGTTGGGTCGGCAGCAATTTTCGGGCTCATTTTAATAGCTCTGACACCCTTCATTCAAACGATCACCCTTCATTTGTTTCTTAAGCTAGGATCCCGACTCGCATACAGTTTTGTAGCTGGTTCAATGGCCTTTCATTTTCTGGTACTCCCGTTTCCAGATCATAGCTGGTTACCGAGATATTCGCCGAAAACTGCGAAATTTCCGCAAAATGCCACTCCGTTTTTTTTTCGAGAAATCTTTATAACTTTTTGTGCAAAGGCCCTGCCAAGCTAATGTTTTAACAAAAGTTAGAAATGAGTAGGCCAAACAAAATGAGCGCCCCAAAGTGTGCGGTTTGGGGGGGAGGGGAGTGTTTTGGCCTCTCAAAGGTGTTCGAAAAAAATTTTTTTCTGCAAAGCTTAGTGGTTAGCATACTGTTATATGCAGTTTTGTGTGCTGAGTTCGAAAATGCATTCAGTTTAGCTAGATTCGCTCTGGATCGGGAGAAAGTGGCGTCCAAAGTTGAGACCAACCCTATTTCTTGACTGGCACTACTCGCTAGTATGACCATTAACCGCGGTGCAATGCAGTTCTTCTTATGTAGTTTTTGCTGCTGATTCCGAAAATAACTTTATTTTTGCTCTACGTTGTCTACTTTTGAAGATATCGGCATTTTTATGATTTGGGAAGAAAATGGCTGCACTTGCTATAACATGCTCATATGAAAGGCGAGCTCGAATTCAGTAGCATCTAGGATTACTCAGACAGTAAGTTATCTGTCAAATCATAAATGGTAATTTATATAACCTAATGCAGTTCTTGCCGCTGATGAATCCTGAAATATATGTTCGAACAGTGCATTTCTGAAGGAAACTTTGTCAGTCAATAAGTGTGCCGATCTATTTTAACCCGCTGAGTTCAAAAATGGCGTTTGTTTTAATCTATAGCTACTCCTTTTGGAGATATGAATATTAATGCAAATTTTGTTTGATCAGTAATATCTCAAAATTGAACAGCAGTAGAGAAAAACAAAGGTCATTTTTGAACTCAGCCGGTCAAAATAGGTCGGGTACACTATTGACTGACAAAAGGTTCCCTTCAGAAATGCATGAATGCTGAACATTTATTTCAGGATTACGGCTTCTCACATCATGTTTCTTAATGAAACTTCGGAGGTCCATAACCTGCGACCGAGTGGCCGTAGCGCAAAAATATGATGATATTCTGAATCAGCGGAGAAAACTGCACCAGATAGATACCATGTTACATCCAGATTTGACAGATAACTTACTGTCTGAGTACCAGGGTATAAAAGTTCCCTAAGTTGCTCAGGAGCAGTCAGATTGAAAAACAGATGTCATTTTCGTAATCAGGGGCAAAAACTGCATTAGGTTATATAAATTTTTATGTTTCTGTACCCTAGATGCTACTGAATTGAGTCGCCTTTCATATGAGCATGTTATAGCAAGTGCAGCCGTTTTCTTCCCAAATCATAAAAATGCCGATATCTTCAAAAGTAGACAACGTAGAGCAAAAATAAAGTTATTTTCGGAATCAGCAGCAAAAACTACATAGGAAAAACTGCATTACACCGCGGTTAATGGTCATACTAGCGAGTAGTGCCAGTCAAGAAATAGGGTTGGTCTCAACTTTGGACGCCACTTTCTCCCGATCCAGAGCGAATCTAGCTAAACTGAATGCATTTTCGAACTCAGCACACAAAACTGCATATAACAGTATGCTAACCACTAAGCTTTGCAGAAAAAATTTTTTTTCTAACACCTTTGAGAGGCCAAAACACCCCCCTCCCCACCAAACCGCACACTTTGGGGCGCTCATTTTGTTTGGCCAACTCATATCTAACTTTTGTTAAAACATTAGCTTGGCAGGGCCTTTGCACAAAAAGTTATAAAGATTTTTCGAAAAAAAACGGAGTGGCATTTTGCGGAAATTTCGCAGTTTTCGGCGAATATCTCGGTAACCAGCTATGATCTGGAAACGGGAGTACCAGAAAATGAAAGGCCATTGAACCAACTACAAAACCGTGTGCGAGTCGGGATCCTAGCTTAAGAAACAAATGAAGAGTGATCGTTTGAATGAAGGGTGTCAGAGCTATTAAAATGAGCCCGAAAATTGCTGCCGACCCAACTTTGAGGGGGTGTAGCTCCGGTTCTAGGGGGTTGCTGGTGGCCGGGCATGCACCGTTGGTCTTCGACTGTGCTCTATTTTAATAGATATAAATATCAGCCAGATCCGTGAGATGGCCCTGCTTGCCCCCTCAAAGCTGACTTTCTCGCAAAATGCATCTTAATCGTTCGTTCGTTCGTTAATGATTAATAATCGTTCGTTCGTTCGTTCGTTCGGTTGTTTGTTTGTTTGTTTATGAGTTCCACTGTCATTTCGGACAGCTCAGGACACCTCTCGCTCTTTTCAGAGCTCTTCAATGGTGTAGCCCTGTCTACAAACAACACTCCCCTTTGCTGCCAATAGGTGCAACGTCAGCGCCGGTTCGGTTCCCATTTACTTACTGGCCATTACCGGCTTTCGGCGGTCTGGGTTGGGCTTTATGTCTACTACTCGACGTTTGTTCATTCGTTCATTCATTCGTTGGTTCGTTTGTTCGTTCATTCATTCGTTCGTTCGTTCACTCGTTCGTTCGTTCGTTCATTTGTTCGTTCGTTTGTGTATGTTGTACATAGACAGTCCTCTGACAAACATGCTACTTAGCTTTAGAAGCCTCCTTAGCCATAGAAGGCTCAATAGCCTTGTATGGCTAGCGCTTCTCAAAGGCTACAGAGCTTCCATGGCTATGTTGGTACATTGTATGTGTATGTCCCGAAAGATCTGCATAGGCAAGGGCACTTTCAGTCATTAAAAGCTTTTCAAGAAGAGGCAGTATGTACACTAGTCGCATCGACCTTTCGCGTTTTCCTAACAGATAGGTTTGAGTCATATGTAAAATAGCCATTTGGCATAATTCAATCCTTCTTCCTTGCACTTGTTGCAAATTTGTTTTTCATTTTGTCTTGTGTACGTGTACTTTTACTGTAGTGTGCCTGGGAAGTAAAATTTTAATTTCAAAATTTCAAAAAGATCGTCTGGAAGACATATGAGCCAGGCCGAGCCACCTGGTAAAACAAATAAAGATCGCGCGGGTCTCCAATACTCAGTGACAAAAGCACGAATTTATGATTGATAAATTTTGGTTTATTCGCATCAGAAATACATTGCACATGAAAATACCGTGCAAAAATATCACTATTTAACCATAGTAGAGCCGGTATATCTGCTTATAGAGTGAGTCAGTGGATCAGATGAAGGCGAGACTGAAGCGTCGTCCTTTGTTGGCGGCCTCCAAATCGTAGCCGTGCTTCATTTTCTGAATGACGAAGCGCATCATCTGTTCCCACGCCACTGCCACTTCGGTACTGAACTGGTCGCCGAGCGTGTCTCGAATGTGAGCGATTATGCAGCGCAGAAAGACTGAAGTATAGGTATCGGTGAAGCCGACTTGATGCTTGGAAAAGTGTCTCCGACCGTAGGTTATTAGTGCTGGCGTTATTTGACTGTCCAACTCCTCTACGTTGCGCACCTGCAACTGGGTAGGTATTTGTTTTTGGTCGCCCAGCAACACTGCAAAGCAGCGTTCATAAGCAAGGAATAAGGATCAAAGATTTTAGAGGAACAAGTGGAAAACAAACAAACAAAGAAAACCGACCGACCGACCGACCGACCGACCGACCGACCGACCGACCGACCGACCGACCGACCGACCGACCGACCGACCGACCGACCGACCGACCGACCGACCGACCGACCGACCGACCGACCGACCGACCGACCGACCGACCGACCGACCGACCGACCGACCGACCGACCGACCGACCGACCGACCGACCGACCGACCGACCGACCGACCGACCGACCGACCGACCGACCGACCGACCGACCGACCGACCGACCGACCGACCGACCGACCGACCGACCGACCGACCGACCGACCGACCGACCGACCGACCGACCGACCGACCGACCGACCGACCGACCGACCGACCGACCGACCGACCGACCGACCGACCGACCGACCGACCGACCGACCGACCGACCGACCGACCGACCGACCGACCGACCGCGACTGGTGGAAATATTTTTCAAATTAATGGACAGTACAGTAACATACTGAAAGCATAAAAGTGATTGAGTTACAAATTCCGACTATTCTAGCTTTGTCTCTTTCATTCTTCACTCTCCTCCTGTTTAGTTAGACTAAGTTAATTTTAGGTATGTACAAAAAGTTTTGGCTGCAATGTACGCTTACATAGAAAAGCATCGGACCTACCACCAAATCGATTAGATTGCTGAAGACACTGGCGTGTCTGAGAAAGGGGTGATCGGCCGACAACTGGTCAATGGTCTGATCGAGTCGCAGACGAAAGACCACTTTCAGCTCGGCGCATTCATCGAAAATCCTGCGAAATATGCCCACCCCTACCGACTCCTTCCTGGTGGCGGCATGCTGCTTCACCATCATCCAACTGTCGCGAACCAGCTGACAAGATTCATAGCTGAGGGGCCGGCCACCCCTGGGTGCCGGCGAGTATTTTCTGGCCACACTGAAAGTCGATCGACGACACCCATCCATAGTAGGTGTGCTAGCCATCACGTTGTTCAAACAATGCTCCACCACTGAACGCCGTCGCACCGGTTGGTTGCTGCAGATCCTGGCTGGCTTGGCAGCGTCCAGCGACAGTTTGCGAGAGTTGGTGACTGTTGTCGAGCTACAGACTATGGCAGGAGGTGAGTGGTCGGCCTGGTTGGACTCGTGAGAGCTCTTGCGGTGGCTGTTACCCATAATCGATCTGTAATTGCAGCTCATTTTGACTTTATTTCCGTAATTGGAATCAGTTAATTTCCGTTCGGGACAACAATTTTGCTGCCCAGCTCAGCTCTCTTGACGATTGCACAAACAAAAACAACCAGTACCTATAGTGAGAAGAAGGAGGTGAGGTGGGAAGAAAAACATTAAAAAAAGCGAAACGAGAGAATTATCAACTAATTAGTGTCTATTTTATGTTCAAATTTTCCACACCCCAACCAGCCAGGCCTCTTAAAACTTCTACATCTCCTTTTCAAAATCCTACACAAGTGTTCTAAGGCGAGCCTGGCACATGCTGACTTGGATGACCAAAGTGAAGTCATGTGAACTTCTGAATTTAGCCTATATTCTGAGATCAGGATGGAATGAAGGAAGTTTGATGTACAGGTAAGAAGAGAGCCTACGTACCCTCTGAGCTACTGTAACTGCAAGCAATTTCAACAAGGAACTTCCTTCAAGGAAGGAGTTGGGAAAATCTGAAGACAAAAACCTCCATCACCGGGCCAAAATGATGAGTGCATTTTGCCCTAAGCGGAGCCGCGGCTATAGCTGAGTTCTAATTTAGAGAGAGCCTTCTAGCTGGAGCTGAAAATAGCGTCCATGTTGTTAGGCCGGCCAGATTATTTTGTTGGAAAGGCCACCGTTGAGCAAAACACTTTGATTACCTACCTAATTAGAAAGCCCCTGCGTCATCCACCACACTTTCAATGATCTTTTTCTGTTGATTTTGCAAACTTGCGCTTGTTACAGTCTGGTACTGAATGTCGTTTATGGTACTGGCACCATTTAAGGTACTTTAACCTTTACTGGCGGTGTTTGACGCCTATAACTACACGTTTTGAACAACCAACCCAACCCAGCCGGCAGCAGGCGTCAAAACCTGCAGAAAAGCAGGTCGGAATTTGCGTCATTTTCGACATAAATTTTTGCTCGCCGCCATTCCGGTGTTTGTTTGAGGTCGTAAATCGATTTCGTTTATATCCCTTTGATGCCGACCAGGGAGCAAAAGCTCCCAACTGGTCCCCGATAGACAGGGACAACCCCTTGTCTTTCTACAGTACCCAGCCTTCAAAATACAGTATACCCCCTTGTCCCCCACTTTCGGGGACATGTTTTCCTTCTCCCGCGGGACAAGTTCTCTTCTTCTTGACAACCCCCTTGTCCCTGGGGCTTGTCCCCAACCGTGTCCCCGTCAGGACATCTGGAACACCTTGTCCCCAGAGTAGGTGGTTGTCCCCGGTATGCATTGATGGGATAAGGCTG